>LT636090.1:0-16670 GCA_900128565.1 Stramenopiles sp. TOSAG23-6 | reverse complement strand
TTCATAACTAAAAAAATAAAAAAAATAACGAGTACAAATAAAATACTAACATTTACATTTTATATTTTAGAATTTTATGATGTTGAATTTTTATTTAGGAATTTTCCCATATGTTGCAACTGTGCCGAATTGCAAACATTCATTAGCTGTAGGAGATGTATTTTGGAAAAATATTTAAAAAAAAATCGTTAGGTACAAAATTTCGTATGAAAAATAAATTTGAAATTGAAAAAAAATAAAACATACATAAGTGAAGCATCGGGCAATTCCAATTGCGCCTATTGCATCAAGCCTGTCGGCATCTTGAACAATACACAATACCTTATCTTTTTCTAATAATTCTTTTTCTTCAATAGTGCGACCAAGTTCATCGTGAAAACTTACACGTATAACGAAAAATATTTTTTTTTGGTTTTAAAAAAATAGTTAGGTACAAAATTTGGTAGAAAAAAAAAATTAGGTAAAAATTCAATTTTGAAAACGTATACGCTGAATTATGTATGCAATTCTTTTGCATTTTTCATCAGAACAACCTTGCTTCTTTAGAAAATCAGAAGCTTTTTTAGATCCTGCAAACTCAGAACCAGAATATTTCCAATCATCAATATCGTGCAATAAAGAACTAATTTCTACTTCCTGTAAGTCTTCAGGGCTAAGTTTCTCCTTGATCCCAAGAGACAGAGCGGTGGCACGTACACGTGCAATATGTGAGAAATCGTGGGAAGCATCATTATTTGCAAGTTCTTTCCGTACAAAAGCTTCCGTAGCTTTTACAAGGATATTATCATTAACCATCTTTATTGTGACCTTCGCAAAGAACTATTTGTTTCACTTTATATAAAATTTGATCGAGATCATAAACTAAAATATTGGCAAAATAATATTGATGGCTTCTTTGAATCGAGATTTTTTTGACTGAACCTCGTAACCCTAACCCTAGCTAGTTGGAGGCTTTGAAACTGACAGTTACCTCAACACGCGTATGATATAGTTAGTATCTTTAAAGCAATATATCATGCAAGCCAAGGCAGTATTGTGAATAATTTCCAAATCTAGGTCATATTTCCTACTTATACCTCAAGTGAGCGATGGAAATAATGACGTTGCTGAATACGGCAGAACTCACAGCACTTCGAACTCGCTTTGAAAAATTTGAAAAAGGACTTCAGTGCGCACAATTTGTTGGAGCTATGCTCAACATTCTTGAAGGCTCCAGTGAGCTCAATAAAAAAGAACTAACCATTCGTTTAATTGAGTTATTTGATCAGGTGGACGTGAATGATAATAAGCTAATGGAGTGGGAAGAGTTTTCGAGCTTCTGTATAGAAACCGGTCTGCGTTTAGGCCGAGGTGACGACCTTAACAAAAAGTTTATTGAAGATTCTACAGCTTTAGATCCAGTCCACCACGGTGGTTTTATATCAAAAATGTGTTACATTAAAGAGTTACAGAAGCTTATTTGTTGTGAAGGAGGGCACAAATCAATAAAAATATATGATCCCTATCACATGGGTCCTGATTCGATTTACGCTTCCGCCCTGGAAACTGGACAAAAGTTTTACCGTATGAACTTAGTTCATGAGTTAGACTTATATACTCCTGAGAATTCCAGCAGTAATGGAAATACCACTGCAATTGACTGTGTTTATCTGCCCGATTTTAATGTTTTATGTATAACATCGGATGATATGACATTGTCATTTTGGGATATGAGCATTTTTTCTCCAAACCACAATCTAAATGACAACACTAAAGAAGAAGTGGTCAAAAAATTAGGTCAAATCCGATTTAAACAGACAATGTATCACTTATGTTGGCATGGAGCCACAAAAACATTATATACATCTGGCAGTGGTTCTAGCATATTTGCGTGGAAAATTACGGTTGGTGTTGGTTCTTGTTCTGCAAAAATGTACCAAACAATGAACAAACATAATGAGATGATTACTGATCTCATCTTAGTAGAAGAGTATCGTATACTTATCAGTGCAGCACTTGATAAAGCTGTTCATATTTGGGGACTTAATGACAATAAGTGGCGAGGAGCTAGGTTTGGTCATGCAATGGGGGTGCGCTCTATATCATATGCAGGAAATGGAGTAGTTTTATCCGCAGGTTATGACTTTGACATTTTTGCATGGGATATCTCTGGTGCTTCTTTTGAACCTTTATTTGTATTAGGTCGAGATACTCCAGATCAACACGATCATTCTCTATGCGCTGTTGTTGCTGATGCAGAATCACATTTTGCATATTCTGTTGATACAGAGGGTCATGTTCGCTGGTGGGATGTTCGACTGGATTCCTCAATATTAGATTCTGAGAGGTGCCTTCAAGCTTTTGGTTCAGATGTATGTGCAGCAAAAAGTATGCGTTTCCATCCTCGATCTATGTGCATCATACCAGGACGTTGGGGAGCTGGCGACCCTTTGTTGTGTATTGCATCAGATGTGGTGCACTTCTTCAAGACAAAGATTATACATGCAACGAGTATTATTCCTTCAGCAGGTCATTATAATGATACTCTCATGAATTTTGTCGCTCCGATAGGACACGATTTAAGAGTTTGGAGTTCAGTGGATGGATCATTATTAGAGGAATATAAGAATGTTGTTTCTTCTTCTATATCCGCAATGTGCTTTGATGATAGACAGAGAAAATATATATTTGGTACTGTAGAAGGGGAAATTTCAATAAATAATTGTGTTAATGGAGTACGAATGAAGCGCGCAGAAATGAAACATAATTCAGAAGTTAGTGCGTTGGTATATTGTCGTGGAGACGCTGTTTTTATTTCAGCATCTTGGGATCATTCAATTAGAGTATGGAATGATCTACCCGTTGATCGAGCCGAACTTCTTCGTGAAGTGAAAGAAGCTCATACTGGTGATATAACTTGTATTGACCATTCGCGAAATTTATCTTTGATTGCATCGGGAAGTTCTGATGGAAGCTTGCAAACGTGGGACTTTGAGAGTTGTATTGTAGAAGACCCATGTCCCAGACGGGTAGCCGATGCAGAGATAACAGCTGTAAAATTCATTGATCCGTACCCACTAGTTGCCGCTGCTGACTCTGAAGGGCGGATTTGGTTATGGGCGTGTCGTATTTCTAAAGGTAAATGCTATGGCATTTTAAGCCCGAAAGGCGATTCAAGTAGACGAAGATCAAGTAATAAAGCAAGTGGCGTAGGAATCACAGCAATGGATATATTTTACTCACCAGAAGGTGGAAGACAAATTTCACCAGGTGTTCATGCAGGAATACATGTGTTGTGCGTTGCAGATTCGAATGGATGGGTTCGATGCTTGAACCTTTCTATGGTTATTCGTGATCTTGGATTATCGATTTGGCCGCGGCATAATGATCACAACTATTTTGCACGTAGTTTGTGTCGTCGAGATATGTCACACAACGGGAGAGGGGACTATTCAAAAACTCAAGACCCAGCTACAACGGCGAAACTGACATGTCAAGTAATGGCAAAATGGCAAGGGCATGAATCATCAATTTGCGATCTACGAGTGTATTGTTCACCAAAACCAACAATTGTAACTACATCAAGCGATTGTACGATAAAGTTATGGACAGTAGGAAGATCTTCTTCATTGTGTGGCGCAGCATTAGGGAAAATTGATACTCCAAATTTACATGGAGCTGACTCGAAAGACTGGAATTTCGATGCGAATGCTGAAATTCGAAAACAAGAAAAAGAAATCAGGGCTAAGAAAATGCTTGAGCTGGTTGAAAATCTTGGCGATAAAGTAAAAGGTGTAATGAAGGATGTCGAAACTCCTCAAGAAACATATGGGTTACACACTGCAGCAGAATTATCAAACAGCTACAAATCATTGGGTGGTGGAAAGATTGAAGAACCAACTCCAAGAACTCTTTCTCATGTATGTTTTTTTTTTTTCAATTTCGATTTTTTTTCGTACGAAATTTTGTACCTAACAAAAAACAATTTGAAATATTTTTACAAAATACATGCGCGAGAGCGGACTCGTGTAGTAGCACAGATATTTGGTTGTGAGACATTTAAGAAGAATGCGGCTGATATTGAATGGGAAGCTACATTAAAGCGCGAAGAATTGGCACGAAAGAAATACATCAACGAAAAGAAACAAGCAAAAATAAATATGCTAGCGAAAGCATCACCTGAAACTCGAAAACTTATTGAGTATCAAGACCTACTGGAAGGTGAGGAAACTTATGGACCTTCTTTACACCAACAAGCGTCGGCGCCAACGTTACCTTCCCAAGATAAATCTAATTGGAGTATAGGATCAGTGAATAGGCAGAGATTGATGTATAGCCAGTTGTATAATGAGAAAGACCGAACACGAACACAGGGTAGGAAAGGAGGACATATAAGTAGCGGAAAGAAAAAATGGCAGCCATCAGCATTCTTGCGCAAAGGGTTGGGTCTACTTCGCGATGAAGAAATGGAGGATGTTGTTGAAAATACACCTGTTGGTGGTGATAAAGATGACGGGAAAGATAGTGTTGTTGTTGTAGTTAGGAAGAAGAAACGTGTTACACCACGAAATCCCGCGCTTTGGAATGCTACTGATTTGGCAAAGTTCATGACGCGAAATGGGTTATCTAAATATGAAGATGATATCATTAATATGCGAATTGATACGACTAGAGCATTGGAACTCAGTCCAGTTGATATGGATGGCGAGGATGGTCCTCTGATGTCCCGAGGTGATGCAGCAAAGTTTGTTCAATTAGTCCGAGATTTAAAATATAGAATTGTAAAACTTGAGGCCAAAGAAAAGTTTTTAAGTATGGTCAACGTAAGTGGAACTCTATCATTAGATGATTTTATTGCCTCTGGAATCGGCAATGCAAAAGATTTTCAATCATACGACACTGATAACAGTGGAGATATTGACATGAAAGAGTTTGTAAGAGCATTGAAGAAAGAAGCGGGTCTTTACACAAACGACGATGATGATGAAGTTGAATCTTGCAGTGATTTGAATGAAGAAGACCCACAAGAGCCAGAAACAGACGAAATAGCAAACAATAATTTACCACCACTGAAAGTAGCTGGTATAAAATAAATCATTTTGCATATATATATTATTATAAAATATAATTTATAAAGGAAAACCAAACACACCAAGAATCAAATCAGATGAAATTAACCACGCCCAAACTTTCAAATATAATAGCAAGAGTACAAACAAATAATGCACCGACAATAAATATACTAGAAGAACTGCTATAATGATCTCCTCGTGTCGTGTTTTCCTTTACTTTCGTCGCATTTGCTTCATCCTCTTCCCTCAATAATCTTTCCACTTCAGCATCCAAATTAATATCTTCTAGTTCTTTCTTCTGCTCTTCCTCATTATCACACCGATCAAAATCAACATTTTCAAAATTCCAATCATCATTATCATCATAATTCTTTATATTTTTTACGTTGTTCATTGTCATTTTCTTTTTAAAATGTATCATTTTTTTTTTTTTTTTTTCATCATCAACACAAAGATTAGACTGCCAATATTGACTAAGTAGCACTGCACACACAGATGATGCAACAGTATTAAAATTTTCACCAGCTAATGGTATTTCCATACTATATGAAACACATGAATCTGTATATCCTAACATAGTAGAACCCATTACAATAGAAACACTGTCACTAGGGTTAGCGCTTGAATCATTATAAAATATGCCAAACATTCGTTGTTTTATTTGTGAAGAATCTAGATAAGGTAATTCAAAATAACTTCTACACGGTAATGATATCTTCAAGCCTTTGTAAGAGCATTTTGCCCACGTGTTTGATATAAATAGAATACGCAAGCGTTCACTCACGGATCGATATACATTGTGAACAAATATTTTTTTTTAAAGTTTAAAAAAAATCGTTTGGTACAATTTTTTTATGAAAAAAAATCAATATTGGAAATGAAAACAAAACAACGTACACATATCCTGGCGTAGAGCAAGAGCTGAAGCTTTTGATATTTTTTGACTTTTATGCAACCAAAAAATGACAGGATGAGCCAGCCATATTTGGACAATAATTCCCTTATTTGAATGTATTGAAACACTATTAATAACACCATACAATCCACGGGAAAATACATCTAAAGTATGACAGAGTGTATGACAGAGTCCTTTAGAATCAAAAATATCATTTTCAAACAATTTATGCTTAGCTGGACTGAGCTCTGAAACTTTTGTTTCTATATTTGTGTTTAGTTCTCCAGATACTCTAAATACCAAAGAATCCAAAGTTGGTGATATTGCATTATACACACTCGTTTGAATCGTGCTTTGTAAGTTTTGCTTTTCTAAAGAATTTTTAGGTGTAAAGTTGACATTGTGAGGCAAAACAACAACTTCGCAAAAATTAATTTTACACCGAAAGGCTTGAAAATCATCAAGACAATCTTGAACTTTGAAATCAATAGGATAACTATCTATATTTCCCCTATATATACGGCAGGTATATTTGTGAGACTTTGTTATCTTTCGAAGCACTACTAAAGATTCAGTAAATAAGGATGGATCAGATGGTTCTGAACACTTTTGAACAAAATCACCCACAACACTCACTGGAACAGTACTTCCTACAGTATCAAGAATAAAAATACCAACAATAGATAATCCACCCGGCAAAGATACATTAACATCCGATACTATATGTAGTAGAGTATCCTTGGTTTTGAAATGTGATTTCTTTAGAAGAACAACATGAACAACAAACACGTTGCTATCTACTTTTTGACCAATCAGAAAACCAACTTGACTGCACCGACTGTGACTTACTAAATGCGACAAAAACTTGGATACTGTACTATCTAGGAAAATGCGTTCTCTGCCAGAACCCATGGCTAAATAAAATTAGGTTATTTATTTTATTTTACTAATTGTAGACCTACTACAACTAGCTAGTAGTTAACGAAGTAGCAAATTTGCCATCCGAAAATCAAAATTAAAAAAAATCGAAATCGAAATAAATGTTCACGAAATAATAAAATCGACCGCGAGATATTTTGATTGAGAGATTTTACAGTTGTCATTCTCAATAATAAAATGAATAAATTTTACTATTTTATATTCAAAAAAACAAGTAGGTAAGACTGTTTTTTTTCTGTTTTATATACACGTGTCACAACAGAAACACGAACATGAACCCTAAACCCTAATTTTTCATTCACTAGCAATATGTATATCCTTTCTTTTCAGATTATTTTTCTTGGGTGAAATCTCTAAATTTAACCCAGCCACTAAATCAAGAGGATTCAATTCATTTCTTAAATTGGCTTCAAATTCATCAGAGCCTAATCGAGAACTATATCGTGATTGTGACCGATATTTTTGTCGACTGACGGAATATCGCTTACTTTTTTTCGATTTATTCGATTTCGGTGTATCACTAGAATACATGTATTTTGGAAAAATATTTCCCAAAAATATTCGTTAGGTACAAAATTACGTACGAAAAAAAATCGATTTTTTGTAAAAAAAAAAAAAATAAAACATACATTGAACCTGAATGCGTCCCACGACTTCGAACACGAATTCTTCCAAGAGTGTTAATTGCTGCACCTGAGTATCCACTAATCGTCGATAGTGTTGATGTTCTTCTATTTCTATCATTATCAATTCGTTTTTCAGTCAATGACTTTGGATTAAAACTAACACGTCGATTGTTTGGAAGAGTGGAAATGCTATTTTCACTTGTGACACGAATAAGAGTATCTCCAGATTTTGCCATAGCACCTGACGGTCCACTTTTACGACGACTGCTTTTGAAGCTTTTGTATTGATTACATTTTACACTAGTAAGATCCGAATTAGAATCAATCTGCTGAATAGAATTTCCTCGGCTCATTCCACCTAGAGCAAGAATATCTGAAGGATTACCATAGTTAAAAGAATCATTTTTTGGGACACCAGTAGCAATCGAGGGCAATGCATTATCATTATTCGTTTCTTCTTTTTTACAAAGGCTAAATCGTATCACTGGCGACATTTTATCCATTTTATCCAGAGCAGTAACACTTTGTACATTCGAAATTGAATTCGTATCACCAACCTCGACTAATTTATCTTTACTACGTACATTATGAAGATTAGTACTATCAACAAATTTATCTTTACTACGTACATTATGAAGATTAGTACTATCAACATCTGGTTTTGGACAACAATTTGTGTTTTCATTTCTAGTACAAACATTTGTATTATTTGTATTTGTCATTGTTTGACATATACTTGGAAATTCATTTGATGTATTACTTGTATTTGTTGTTGTTCGACAAATACTTGGAAATCTTGTTCTATTATTCAAGCCTACCATATTGTCTATATTAAGACCTATGTTTGGGTCATCTTCATTACTAGCAAATCTAGTTATTGAATGGCCACGATAAACACTACTATTATCGCCATCTTTCATAAAATGTTCATTTAAATGTTCATTTAAATGTTCATTTAAATGTTCATCATTTTGACTTTCTTGACTAACATTACCTAAAACTAATTTACCAGTTTCAACAGCTGCTGCAACTCCTTCACATAGACCAAGTCCAAGCTCTACAGTATCATCTGACGTACCATGACTCGCCAGGCGACTAGTTGTAAGAGGACGTCTGTCAAATTCTTTTTCAATATAAGGCTCATGTGAAGTACTAGGAGTTAACGCAAGCGCTGCTTCTAAACCTGGAGGAAGTCTTTGCAACAAACCTTCAGTAAGACTATGGATTATGAAAAAATATTTCAAACATTAAAATCGTTAGGTACAAAATTTCGTACGAAAAAAAAATCGTTTTTTTTGTTAAAAAAAAAATAAAACATACACTTTCCCTCGATCTAGAAGACGCACCAGAATACATCGATGATTGTCTTAACATATCATTGTACATTCGGCTAATACGCTTATTTGTAAGCCCATACACCAGAGCGTTTAACCATCCAATTGAAGGCACAGATATTGCCATCCACACGTAAAGTGAATGTATTTTGAAAAAATATTTCAAAAAAAAAAAACCTTAAATTTGTTAGGTACGAAATTTCGTATGAAAAAATAAATTCAAAATTGAAAAAAAATAAAATGTACATAGACAGATTCCCCCTTGGAATTTTTCCAAAGTACAATGTCTTGACACACCCAACATTTCTTATTGCAATCGCCACAAATAACTTGCATAAATTCGCGGTTTTTACGAAAAATATTACAGTCTTTTCCAGTTGAATGATGACATAGTGTTATTTTAACATCTATGTTTTCACCTTCAATTTTTGTCCATTTACATTTATCATTTACACAGCTTATCTTTTCACCACAACGAAAACAATGAGCTTTTGCATCATTGGATTGTGTAAATAATCTCTCATTTCTTGGAGTTGGTGTACATGTATTGTGAAAAAACAAGAAATCATTAAAAAATCATTAGGTACAAAATTACGTACGAAAATAAATAAATTTGAAATTGAAAAAAAATAAAATTTACATGTTTTTTTATGCTCCTCAAGTAGATGCATCTTATCCGAATGAAATCCACAGTACTCACAACGAAAACATTTTGCTATAAAATAATTTTCGAATTGATTTGTAGTTAGTGCAGTTTCAATATTTGTATGTTTCCATTCTAATATATACATAGATTGTGAAAAAATATTTTTTTTTGTACAATTTGTTAATTAAAAAATGTTTTGAAAAAAAAAATAAATTCGAAATTGAAAAAAAATAAAAAATATCTTATATCATTCGTTTTTTTCCAAATTGAAACTTTTGCATATGTATCTTTTTTACAAGTGGCATGAGGATATTTTGCATAAATATACTTTCCATCAAGTGTAGAAAGTTGTAGGTTAGATGATGTTGATCGTGGTATATTTGAGCAACCATGATGAATTGTAAAAAAATATTTCAAAATTTTTGAAATTTGTTAGGTACAAAATTTTCTATGAAAAAAAAAATTGAAATGAATGATGAAAACGTGCACTTTTTTTGTTAAAAATTGTACTAGGACTATTATTGTTGAATGACGAAATCCTAGATATTTGATTTACTTTTCGTTTCCTTCCCCGTTTCCCTTTTTTCTTATTCTTTGGTATTGAATTGTCAACGCTATCACTATCACTATCATTGAATGGAGTAATTTCTTCTGTTTTTTTGTCCAGAAAATATCCTAGGTTGTTACACTTAAGACAACATTTTCCATTACAAAATGGACAGAGGAAAGCCTCCTTAACCATCCTATTTGAAAAATCCTCTAATTCTATCCATTCTACCCAGTTTTTATTTTTTACTAAGTAAAGGCACTTCAAACTTGTTGTATCTATATCTAACCGATCACTACTTATTACTTTGAGAGCATGATCTTTATCGTCATACTCTGGACATTTAATCAAAAAACATTTACCAATGTTTTTTTGTGGTAATCTTGATCTAGTGGTGACTTTACCTTCATAGCGAAGATTGCCACATGCAATACACTTTAGCGACTCTGTACAATTCAGTAATGTACAAAGAGTGCATTTCCATTGACTGTTTGAAAGTCTGGTGCACTCTTTGTCCATTATTGAAGATTTAAAGTGTACATTTTTAGTTACTTTCTATTCTAATTCGCGGACTTCGCATATAAACGCAGGTTTCTAAATCGCGACACGTGGCATTTTTGACTTGCTTGAAAATTGAATCAAAAGGAAATCAAATCAAAAGTCGCTCAAAAGTCAAATTCATTCGTTGTTCTTCTAATAATCGCAATATGTTTCTTCAATTTGCATTGTTGACAACTGTATTAGTTGCAGCTGAAAATCCATATACATCGTCAGTTATACCTTTAACTCCTCGGAATTTTCATGAACTAAAAAAGTCTCCCCACGTTTGGATTGTAAACATTTGCAGAAACTCCTGAGGTCACTGTCAATTACTCACTTCAGAGTATGAACAACTCGCGTCTATGGGGAAAAATATGATAAAAGTGGCTTATTGGGACACTGAGCAAAGAGGGCAGATGCCTCCACTTTTAGGATCGATTAGTGGTACTCCAACAATTAAAATACTTAAACCAAAAAAGAAGAAAAGTAAAGAAAAGTTGGTCATTGAATACCAACAGGAAAGAAAGGCAAAAGCAATGTTCGATTTCGCTGCATCACATATGCCTTACTTTGTGGAAAGAGTAAGAAAACCTTCAGATTTATCAAATTTCTTTGCCAAAGCAGATCGATATGCTTTGCCAAAAGCAATATATTTTGGTAAGAGAAGTTTGCCTCCTCTAATTAAAGCAATGAGTGTGAACTATAGACGGAAGTTGCTCATTGCCGAAGTCAAAAGTGGCTCAAATACTCAAGAGATTGCAAAAAAGTATCTTGAATCAAAATCTGGTAAAGTTGCATTGCCATCTCTCATTGTTTTAAAGGGAACAGGTGGTGATGGAGAAATATTTACTTTTTCAAAGAAATTTACTTATAATAAGGTAAATAATTTTCTATACTCATATGCACTAAAAAAGGCAATTACTAACCCTAATTCTGGTAAAAAGAAAAGAAACAAAAAGAAAGATAAAAAGCAAAAAAATGAAAAAAACAAACAACAAACAAAAAAACATAATCGGACTGAGAATGAACTTTAAGTACAAATGTAAGTACAAAATGATTTTATATGTGTTTCAATATTGTAATAGAGAGCGATTGAAGGAAAGATTGATAAAATGGCTGGAAAGCAATCAAGTTTACCTGACGCTACACTTCACGAATCCCAAAAGCAGAGTTGTATACTTTATCATTCAATATTTACACATTTAGTTTTTTTGTATATAAAAGTATTATGTTTATTTACCTGTTGCTCTACATTGTCTACAATAGCAAATAGAACCAATTTGGAATGAATTCAATATTATTTAAAAATTTAATGGCACTTTCGTTTCGATTTCGTGTTTTCGATTTTTAAACCTTGCTTTGGAGTACCTCCTTCGCCTAAAGTGTTTAAACTTGTTTACTTATTTCAAAAACACTGATATTAATACTCTAATGTTGATTTACCCCATTTCATTTAGCAGTTAAGATTGGCAATTGCCTTTAAAATCACAAAATCATAGTGTGATGCCTATTCAGAGTAATTCGTCGAGAAGCCCGTATCGAAATATTAGTCGAGTTCGTAAAAGTCCATTTAATGGACCGCCGACTCCTCCTCGATCAACTCTGCCTTCGCGTATTCGCAAAACTCGGAGTAAACCTTTCCACAGAAAAGTGGAGTACTCAGTACCAGATTATAACCTCAATTTTGCTGTGACAGAGTCTGCAATATCAAATCAGTTGAGAGCTATATCTTCGATAGTTTTAAATGTTGCTTCTGAAACGAAATCACAAGAAACGCCGCAGGGCTTTAAAAGTCCACTACGTATTCAAAAAAAAACTCAGAGTCAAGATAGTTTTAAACCCATTCTTCAAAAAAATATAGATCGATGGACTGTAAATGCTACTAATACCACTTATGATAGTAGTTTTGACGAGAATACTTCAAATAGTAAGCCTTTCATTACTTCAGTACCTTTGTCTTCGGAACCAAATTTATGCGCAACTCATCATCTATCTTTGTCACATGTTACATGCCTTTCAGAAATGCCAGTTGAGTTCTGGACTCTTCCATATGCATCACGTAATAGACGGATCCAGTTGCTTCGTCATTTTTCAGCATGGCGTTCATATACGATGAAAGACATAACTGCACCTCGTATATTGAAACTATGGAACATTTGGGCCAAGAAAAGGTCAAGATGTAGAAATATTGGAATATATTTATGGCGAAAACGATGTATGAATTTCCCTTATAAATATTTGAAAACTTGGAGGTCAGCATTAAAAGAGCGTCAGTTGCGTCAAAATATTTTCAATTCTTGGAAAGGAAAATCAAGAAAAAAGGATGATGATGATAATAATAATAATATTTCTGGTGATGTGGATAAAAATCAAAATGATACCTCAACAACCAAAAATAGTCCAAAGAATATTTCCCGTGAATATCGTGAAGGAAATAAACCAAATAAAACTTTCGATGAAGATGGCGAAAGAAAACGTAACAAAAAAAAATATATCTCTAATTTGAAAGCGAAATGGCGCCGGGTAACGGACAGAATTTTTCATGCTGGTGAAGAAAAAGAAGACAATAATTCAAAAACAGATCATAGTACTATAGAGAATAATAATGCCACTGTATTTGTATATAACAAGCCACTCGGTGTACCAAAGGCTGTACCAGACTTTCAATTACTAGTGAAAATGTACGTTTTATCAATTTCAAATTTATTTATTTTTTTGTACCAAATTTTGTACCTAACGAATTTTATACAATTTTTTTTTTCACAATACATGCCAGAAACTGATATTGAAACGATAAGAAATGATAGAAATGATGATGATAGTCATTCGTATACATTAAAAAAAAATGTAGTGAAACGAAAAGCAAAGAAAAAAACCAATAAAAACAGTAAAAACAATAAAAATAATAAAAATAATAGAAATAATAAAAATAATAGAAATAATAAAAAGTATACTACACCAAAGAAACGTAGACGAAAAAGAAAATTTGGATACAAATCTGCTCCAGATCAAATTGGTAGAAAAATATTACCATATAATTTTTTCACTCATTTAAAATGGAGCGAAAAAAAAAATCAATCGTGTAATCACATTCGACGGAAAAGACACGTGTCATCAAAGATACATGATAAAAGTACACGTAAAAAAAAACAAAAAGCAGAAAATAGCTATTCGGAAATTCATAATCGACGTATCGAAATCTCAAATCAAATGAAATCTCACACACTTTTACACTCGACACGAAATCTACCACAAGAATTGACACATGAACAAAATTCAGATATTTTACACTCGATACGAAATCTACCACAAGAATTGACACATGAACAAAATTCAGATATTTTACCAGAAGATATTTCATCGGGACTTAAATTAGAAATAGAAGCAACGATAAAGTCAGAACTTAATGCAAGACGTAAACCAAGAAATAATTTAGAAATGCCTATACATGATAAAACACACGAAATAAATAATTTAGAAATGTCTATACATGATAAAACACACGAAAAATTAGATGATTCTAAAGATGAAATATTCTCTAAATTAGTAAAGAAAATAAACTCTGCCAAATCTATCAAAAAGAAGAAAATCAAAGATTCTAGAAAATCAAATCAATTACAAAAGTCTAAAGTATCACCACAAGTTGTAAAGAAGCAAAGTGATATTCGAAAGAGGATGCAATCTTCACGAATGTTGAGACGTAAAAAAGTATCATCACCTGTATGTGTCTCTGTTATTGAAGGAAATGTAAATTCTATAAATGAGATGATCGAAGGAAATGTAAATTCTATAAACGAGATGATCGAAGGAAATGTAAATTCTATAAACGAAATGATCGAAGTGAAACCGACTTTCACAACTTCGCCAGAAATAAAAACGTCACAAAATACTAGATTACCTAAACGGAACACATTGTCAACTTCAAAAAAGAAACAAAATGCTACATCACCTAAACGGAACACATTGTCAACTTCAAAAAAGAAACAAAAGATTACATCACCTATACGGAACACATTATCAACTTCAAAAAAGAAACAAAAGATTACCCCAAATGTAACGTTATCAATAACACAAACCCCTGAAAAACAATATCGAATGACAAAGGCTATAAGTGAGGGCAGAAAAGTATTAAGCGTATCTTTAGAAAATGAGTTCATTTCGGTGTGTACACCAAAAAGAGAATCGCAAAGAAAAGCTCGAAGCCTAGCATTGAGATCTGGTTTTCGAGTAGATGCCTTAGCAAGCGCAGCATCACTGAAGGAGAGTTTTCATATTGGAGAAAAAGAAAGTTTCGAATCTTCACATTCATTACAAACGCCAACAATAAAAAAAGAAAGTTTCGAATCTTCACATTCATTACAAACGCCAACAATAAAAAAACAATCCATTACTAAAAAGAAAAAATCACTTCAAAATGCTTCAAATGACACACAAAAATACAAAGAAACGTTTACTAGTAGTCCTCAAAAAACTCCAATATTACATAAAATTTCCGTTAAAAAAACTTCAAGTACGTATAAGCAACATATTGCTAATGCGGCAAGTATTGTGAAAACAAAGGTTAGAATTTTGAAAGAATTCAATCAAGGTTGTGAAAAAGGTTGGATAATTGCCAGTGGCGAAAACGAGTCTAGTGAAGCTGAAACACCAAGAGCACGTAAATTTCCACTCGATACAATTATGTACGTTTTCATTATGATTTTTTTTAGTACGAAATTTCGTACCTAACAAAAAAAAAGTTTTTTTTTTTGAGTTTTTATTCGATACGTTTTCATCATGAATTCCATTTTTTTTTATACGAAATTCCATATCTAACGAATATAAAATTTGAACTATTTTTTTTAAATACATATCAAAAGATATTGATATTCCTAAACAAGTCGAAACGAAGACAATTGATCATTCAGGAAATAAAAATTCAATGAATAGTAACAATAACTCGATGCCTTTAATGAATGAAGACAAATTCCCTTCACCTAATAAGAGCAAAACATATACACAGGACGTGAGTCGAAAACATATAGCTATTGAACATTATCGAATAAAATTGTTAAAGAAAGTTTGGAATTCATTTTTAGTTCCTCTATTAGATGCAGAAAACATACGGAATTCTATAAGTAAACGTGCACAAGTTGAAATAAGACAACGCAGTTTTTTCAGACGTGCAAAAAAGCTCGTAAATACAAGAAATATTATCGGTGGTTTGTATGAAAAGGTAAATGAAAAAAGTGTACGTGCCGCTGTCCTTTCAATATTTAATGGATGGAGGAAACAAGCTAAAATGCTCATATGTAAACGAGAAAGGGATGAAGCCATTTATTACATGTGGGATTTGAAAAGTTTGTCAAAAACATTTAAATTTTTTCGTGTAGGCATGTACGTTTTTTAAAATTTAATTTCAATTTTGTTTTTTTTTGGTATGAAATTTTGTACCTAACAATTTTTTTTTTTTCGTAAAAAATAAATATTTCTTCATAATACATTCGAATATCTCAATTTGAATGGCGACAGCTTCATCAAAATAGAAAATTACACTTTCAAAAGTGGATAAATTACCTGAATCACAGAAAATCCACCAAGAATATCGCGAGGAATGTATGTTTTTTTTTTTTTTTTGTATGATTTTTTTTCGTACGAAATTTTGTACCTAACAAAATTTTTTTTGAAATATTTTTCCAAAATACATGTATTATTGGGACAACTTCGTCGTACCATATCGAAATATTTCGTGCAATGGAGAGTACGAAAAATCAAGAGTGTTTTACAGTCACGCAAAAATGCAGCTGCAGTTGCTTTTTATGTCAATAATTTATTGACAAATGTTTTTGATATATGGAATGAAAAGTCTAATAAAAGTGGTCGTGTGAGACAATTTATACTTTCAATCAACAAAAAACGTGCAATAGGAATGATAAAAAAGTGGCGGAGAAAATTAGCAGAAAAAAAAGTTCGGAAACGACATCATTTTTTAGTACAACTATGGAGACATTGGTATAATTTGTTTATTGAAGTCAAATCAAATCGTGAAATGATGTATGTTTTTTTTTTTTTTTTGTATGATTTTTTTTTTGTACGAAATTTTGTACCTAACA
>LT636089.1:0-16684 GCA_900128565.1 Stramenopiles sp. TOSAG23-6 | reverse complement strand
CATTTTCCAGGCCTACTACAAGATCTCGTACACGTGGCACAAGGTTTCCAACGGTTGAAAAGCATGCAAAAGCTACCGGAAAACGTATACATAAGATATTTACAGGAGGCATAATTAATGAAAAGGATGCTCGGTCTATGAGTACTGCTACACCAGCAACGACAGCTCATTTAGCAAATGTACCTGTGCATATGAGCGGGTATGCTTTGAATGAAGCAGAGCAGAAGAAAGCCGAAGCTTTGAAACACATGAATTCATTAAGGGTGCAGTTTGATAAGCTTGTATTCGAAGATGATACAAAGCAGAACGTATTAGATGAGTTGCTTCAACATGTCGCTGAAAGAGAACGACAAGATAGTTTTACTGCTGAATGCATTCGAGATGGTGAATTGATGATGAATGAACTTAATTCAAGACTTGATAGAATGCAAGAAGCTCTCGCAGATGCTAATGAGACAAAGAAATTTTATAAAAAAGTTATAGCATTTTGTGAAACTGTACCATTTAGAGAACGCCACCAGCTTCGCGATATAGAAAAAAAGGCTTTTGAAACTCGAAATATTTTTCACACTTTACTACGAGAACAACAGGAAGCAGAACATGAAAGACAAAGTATATTGAAGAATGCAAAACCAGAATTACTCAAGGAAATGAAGTATAATAAAGAAATGAGAGATGATGTATTAATAAAACTGGAACGAATGAAACTTCGAATGGATCAGACACATGAAGAAAAGGAAATGCGAATGAAACGACGAAAAGATATAGTTTTATCTGTAGCCGGAGATCTGACTCAAAAAGAAGAAAAGGAATTACTTGACAAAGCGTCTCAACATGCTGTAATAAGTGCAACTTTGGGTCGTTCCAAAGGCAAGTTACAGAAAAAAAAGAGTGAATATGAAGATGCATTTGAGAAAATAAAGAACGCAACTGGAATTACAAATCCAGAGGAAATATTTATGAAATTTGTAAATAGAGAACAAGAAGAGTCTGCTCTACTAGAACAAATGGAAGAATATGAAGAAATGAAACGACATCTGCATAAAGAGAAAACTCGTTTACAGAAGGAAATAGAAGAAGTGAAATATGGATCAACTGTGGTTAGCTCGCGTCACATAAGGCAAATAGATGATGAAAACTTTAAAGCCGAAAGTGTTCTAAACATGAAAAAAGCTAAATATAAAGAGTCAAAAAAAATATTTGAAAATGCAAGGGATGGCATTTTTCATTTGTGTAAAATGTTAAAAATTACTGTATCTACGAAAATGATGTCCAACGAAACTGACCCTCAAGGTTTTTGTCATTTGATGGCAGAAATTGCTGAAAAAATTACAAAATTAAGAATAAAGGCAGCAAATCGCGAACAAGGTAGAGGAGGAAACATAATCAAGAATGACACTTTTGCAGTACAAAATAGTACACATGCAAATCGTGGACAAAATACAAGAGGAAACACGAAATCTAGCAAGAATGACACTACAACAATACAAACTAATTCATCTACAAGCGCAAGTGGAAGTATATCAGATGATTACAGTGATGAAGAAGCAGAAATAGTTGGTATCGCACAGTGTAGGTCAAAATTAAAGGCAAATGCAAAATTATTGAGTAGGGGTAGCACCGAAACAAATGTCAAAGATTCAAATAAATCAAAAGCAAGATCTAGACCTAAATCAAAATCTAAATCTAGATCAACTCGAACACCAAAAAAATCATCCAGGAAATCATCTAATCGAAGTTCAAGGCAGGAAAAGAAACGACACTAACTTGTTTTTTATATACAGTGGTGGTATCATCAGTATTTTAATGAATTACCCCAAATCTTGCGTTTCATTCTTATAATAAAAAACGAAAATTTATGTATCATTGAATGAAATAGTTATGTTTGAAATATCTTTGTGTTACTTTGTAACTTTTATTCATTAAAAGAAACTATAATTTATGTCTACTTAGTGAGCAAAATCCATATACTGCTTCAACGAGAATATTTCATTAATGCTCACATAACTCAATCTCCCGGACATTCCAATCTTGCTTGGCGTATTTTCGTTCCTGCATCAATTTGAGCCGATTGTCCAATGCTTCATTTCGTGACATATGTCCACCGGCAACCTTTTGCTGCGGTGAAATATCTGCTGTTGATACTATCCGCTTATCAGGATTTATAATGAAAAACACCACGATACGTCGCCTTGCCTTTTCACTCGTTGCATCATCATTTTCTTTATTTTTATTCAAAAGTCGCGTTACTTTATGAACATGGCATGTATTTTCGAAAAATATTTAAAAAAAAGTTTGAAAAAAAATTGTTAGGTACAAAATTTCCTATGAAAAAAAAATTCATACAAAAAAAAAATAAAACATACTGTTGGGAAAACACAGGAGGCGTCCACGTGGAGTTGTAATGCGACCTAATGGAACTAATCCTTCATCAATGATATCATTTAATACAGAATGACGATCTGACGCCACAGTAGAAAAGATAAATTCGGCTTCATTCTTTAAAAATGCACGTTTAAAAAGCAAATCTCCACCCTCCAGATCATCATCACGTTCAGCTACCCAAATGACAGTAGCAACAATTTCTTCATGACTCATTCCTTCCACGTGCCATACACCTTCGTAAGACTGCCCTGGTGACAACTCATAATCAACTATTTTGGTTATCACTTGCAGTTGTCTACCATGAAGTGAACAATGAGAAGGGTGAATAGGCTCTGGTTTAGAATCATTAAAATCCATCTCATCTTCTTCAGAACGCAATTGCTCTCGTACAGCACAACCATAAGAATACACTGCTTCAATAAGTGGAATGCAATGTGAAAACAAATTTTGTAAATTTTTATAAAGCTGTTCATATGTCTCTCGAGGTACAAGATTATTTATATATCCATCAATGGAAACTCGACCATCATCAATGATAAAAAATTCTGTTGGTAACCATTGGTATCGAGAGGTTTCATATGGACGCCCCCAAGAATCATATTGTCTTTCATCTGTTTTGCTCTGAGGAAGCGATTGACTTTTGGCATTTGTTTGTGTTTCATTTTTAACGTAACAGTAAAGCGCTGGGTGCACAATGTCAACAACAATGTTATTGGAATGGGGATGATAATCAATACCCCAAGGATGTTGCTTGCATGCCAACTCATTTAGCTGCTGGCGAAGTTTTGAAGCTAGTTCTACTGGCACTGCGCTATCCAAAATACCTACTCCTTCTCGTGCATGTATTTTTGGAAAAATATTTCAAAAAAAATCTAAAAAAATTGTTAGGTATAAAATTTCGTATGAAAAAAAAATTGAAATTTAAAAAAAAATAAAACATACATATTTACGTTGGTGTTTGTTAACTACATCAGAGAAATAAGGTGAATTACTTATATCCAATTCATACTCGACGTATTCAGAATTAGCTTCTAAAATTAGCAAGACACCCACTAGCATTCCTTCACTATTCAAATGTTCTGTTTGTTTAACTTGTTCTGACTGTTTTAAAATAGCACAACTGTAGGTACAACCACGATGTCTATAAGGTAAATACAAACCATGATCATCAAAAGAATCTTCTTGATCTTGATCAATGTATTCATACATGTCTTTATTTCCTGACTTGAGGCGTATCTCATGATTTAAATCTGATAAGTCAGGAGGAGGACCTTCGACAAGCGCTGGTGAATCAAAGGGGACCCAATATTTAGCTAGAACAGGTATGTGATTACTCATATATTCGGCTGGATCGGTCAACGGAAAATCTGGATTCAATGGTTCCGAGGATGGATCTGGATTGTAAGCGTCTTTATCGAGAACTTTTCCAGCGGCTTCTAAGAACTCCTCACATGTCGTTGCATTGCATAATTCATGAATCAAAGGTGGTCTAGATCCCTCAAGAAGTTCACAATCCAAGTTATATTTTTTAAAACAAGGACCTACAATGTGAATGGATTTGCACGTGCAACCAGGAAAAATCAGGTCGAGATATATATCTCTTCGTGCCATCGAGACTGAATCACCACAATTGAGCTGTAACTCTCCGTCCTTGTCCATAAGGTCCGACACAAAACTGTCTTCACCACAAGGTTTTAACGAGAGCACCGCGTCATTTAACGCCATTGGTATGATCCTATCTTTGAAGTTACTACTTACTTGCCGTAGTTTTGCAGCATCCTCAGTTGTTGCAACATTGTAGCAAATGATGCGTGCTATGAGTGCTGACGGAAGCATCGTTAAAATAATGAATAGAAAATTTCAAAATTGGGAAATGATTCAAAGCAAAATTTAATCTATATTTAGTTTACCTTCTGACTTCGTTTGCGTTTGGCCGTGTTGTTTCAAACTGTTTGGTCAAAAAAAAAATGTTGATGGCAACATGGCGCCGATACAAAAATTTGACATTTTTGACATTTGATTTGTATTATTATTACTGTTACCCAAAAATAGGCTACTCGCACATATTATGTTAGACTCCTTGGTCCGTGTTTCAAGACGTGTCAATTAAGGCTATTTTATTGCTACACCTGGGAGGCATTTCATTTTCAAAAAAAGTAAAAAATGTCAAATGAAAGTGATCCTGTTGAGGATTCTGTTGAAGTTGAGTGGGACTGGGCTTCAACAGAGCGCTGTTTTAGGTCTGGATCAGATATCCCAGCTGAGCTCGCACAGGAGCTATGTTCATCGTTCAATGACGCACATGGATACAATAGCACTCTTACAGGGCTAAGAGATTGGCCAAATAGCTATGAATGTCCATTCCAGGACTTAACAGTGTACACACATGAAAACAGAAAGACACACGACGTAATTAGGGTTTGGAATTATGGTCTAGGTGATAATGACTATGGCACGTATCATTTCCAAGTTGCTGGAACCGATGCGTTTATGTTTGCTAAAAATAATGATGGAGATATAAGCATTATTTCTCCATACGAAAATGTAGAATCATTTCCAGCTGCGTCGGAACAAGCACGAGATGACACTCTGCGTATTGTGACAAATTTGATAAAATGGTATACTGCGTTGGAACATAATAGTTCCTTAGCATATGAAGTACTTGGGAATAGATGTAAGAGAATAGCACCGAGTTGTGATCCAGATACGTGGAGGAGACTCGCTAATTGGGACAGTGAGGATGGATAAAAAATAAATCTGTCAACTTCAAAAAGGTTTTTCAGTAAATATTGTCGTAATATTTATTTTATCAAAAATATATGTTTTATTATTTTCATAGATGAATTCAAAATTCATGTTTGTTCCATTGGATTGGCCAATCAAATCTGATTGGCCACAAACCGCAAAGAAAAATTGTGTTCGAACAAGTTTGTCAAAGACTCAAAAAGTACTTCTACTCCTCCTGGAGAGACTTCTAATTGGCGAATCTTCTTCATTGAGTAGTGTTTCATTATATAGATTGGTTAAACCAGATATTTGTATTCATTGTTTCCTTCCAATGAAGATTTTTTACTCACGTGTACTTTTGGTTATATTTGCTGTGTTGGTTCTTTCCCCAATTTCAGAAATTAGTGCAGGTCGCAGTCGCTCGGAACGTCCTAAGCGCAAACGCCGTTCAGTTGCAGTCGAAGCGGACGGTAGCATCTCCGATCAAGACAATATTGATAAATCCAATGAAAAAAATAATGATAAATCTCGAAAAGATGATGAAAAACGCAAGCAACTTCTGAAAAAGAAACGGGAAGCTGCGGCAGCAAGGAAGCGAGCAGAGGAAGAAAAGAAGCTTTCAAAGGAACTGGCCTCTGCCACAGCAGCAAAGCGCAAACGCGAAGCAGAAATTAGGGCAAAAACTAAACGTGATGAATTGGCTGCACTAGAAGCGTCACGAAGGGCAGAAGTTGCCCGTATTGCCGCTGAAGCGGAGGCAAAGGCGAAAGCAGAAGCTGAAGAATTAGAACGGAGACGTTTGGCTGAGGCAAAAGCGAAAGCTGAAGCTGAAGCTAAAGCAAAAGCAGAAGCTGAAGCAAAAGCTAAAGCAGAAGCTAAAGCAAAAGCTGAAGCAAAAGCTAAAGCAGAAGCTGAAGCAAAAGCTAAAGCAGAAGCTGAAGCAAAAGCTAAAGCAGAGGCGGAAAATAAAGCTAAAGCAGAAGCCGAAGCTGCTTCCGAAAGAGCAAAACGCTTATTAGAAGAATATGACATCACACCAAACGCACCTTCATCTCCAATGAGAAAAGAAGATAACTTGCTCATTGCTCGTGGTGCCCAGTGGACAAACAATGAATTGACAACAAAGATGTGGCAAATAATATCAGATGGCAACATTGATGAATTTTTTGAAATTCTCCAAGAGAGTCAATATGCTGCTTTAGTTCGATCTGAAGATGGTCGTGGGCCATTGTTTTGGGCGTATGAATTTGACCAGGACGATATAGTTGCTTCTCTAATTCAAATTGGAGCTGACGAAAAAGCGATTGACGCAAATGGAAATTTCCCTGATGGAACTATTGCAGGTGTAGAAGCTAAAAAAGAATCCGAAAGACTTCGAAATATTGCTGTTGCTGAACTTGAATCTCGTTACAAAAGGACACAGAAGAAAAAAGATGTATCTGGAACTGTTGATGAAGACGAATTCGATTGGGATGATGAAGATGCTATTGATGAAATAGATGATTTATATGAAGACGATGAATCTCCAAAGAAGAAGAAGAAATCGGCAAAGAAGCCTTCTAAAAATGGAAAAAAGAAAAATAGTAGACGTCGTAGGGCGGGAGGCAGGGCTACCACACAATCTTAATTTAATTTAATAGTACAAATAATGAAAATTTATGTTTCTTTATTTTTTTTAAGTGTTTTATTCAGGCACAAAAAATAGTATTTTTTCTAGTATTTCAATAATTATTTGATTTGTTGTGCAATATAAGCAAGCAAATACTTACCCCTCTGTTGGGGCTCCGGGTTGTTGATATGACCAAACAAACATATTTCCATCGACACTTCCAGAAAAAAAATGACCCGGCGGCGGTCCCATCTGTAAGTCATTAATTGACTTTTGATGTCCTATACCACCTCTATTAACTTGACCCAATTCCTGAAACGCTGGCAATCCTAGAGCTTTTATCTCACCACCAACCATGCCTATAAAAAGTGTCCCTGGACAATCTGCTGCAGCGTATCCATCTTTTGCTACTGTAAGAACTGACAACACTTCGCTACCTAAATCTTTATTAAACATTTGCGACAAATCTTTTGTATTCCAAACCTTCACTGTTTTGTCACGACTCGCGGATATTAATGCTACAAGTGGTCCTTGTGGTGTATTTGTCTTGACAAGGACTAGACCCGTGATTGTGTTTGTATGTCCTTGTTTCGCTGAACTGACATAATCCGCACATTTTGCGGTCATGTCTGGCGAGAAGACCCATTTTCTAATTGTATAGTCTTCTCCTGCAGAATACAGAATACCTTCCGGAGTCATTAATAAAGATGTGACATTGCGAACATGACCAGATAATGTACAATGATGTACAAATCCACCTTGAGTAGTATCAAACCGCCAAACTTTAATGAGTCCTTCTCTACCCGCAGATATGACCAAACCTTTATCCATCAACGCAGTGAGCGCAGTAACCTTATTGGGATGACAGAAAGGTGTTTGCGCGTCCATTTTAAATACATATTCTGCTGGTGGTTGAACCGCAAGGTTCCAAGCTTTAAGATGGCCGACTTGAGTCTCAGGAAAAATAGGCGGGGAGGCCGCTTGATATCCACAAAACAACCACCCCTGCATGCATAAAATAGAACCAATTTCACCGTCGATAGTTATAGTGTGTTCACACTTAGATGTATTGCCATCCCACATTTTGATACTATTTCCCCCAGCAGAGAATATTTTGCCTTTCTCACTCCAGTATGCACAAGCCACAATATTTTTACCGTGACTTAACGAACTTAGTTTTTTCAATCCTGGAGGCATTGCGCCCCTTGAGCCCCCATTATTGTTGTTATACCTTCCACCCGAACGATTCGAATAATTATTGTTACGGTTATTACGACGTCTATTTCTATTACTCATTGGAATACGATTATGACAAACAATGCGTAGAGCAACAACTACTGAAAAAATCTACTTTTGCGGACCAGTGATTTTGTTTCTCCAGTCAGTGCGACCGACAACGGGGACTGATCCGCATTTCTCTTTTGCACGTGTCCACGTGTCGATCGACTGAAGTCACATTTCAGTCCTAACTAACCCTAACCCTAATGGATTGTCCTACCTTCGCCTGACCTTTCGCGATTCGATTTGAGTTCATGTGTGCTCCTCTATATCTATATATGCCTCGATCAAATTATTCCATCTTCATGTGGACAATGCACACAGTGACTTCGATCTTACTTTTACCTAGAACCTAAATAAGCCATTGTTCAAGAGATATAAATGAAACAACGTAAACTTTGCTAGTAAGTAAGTATAGTATTAGAAATTAAGAATGTCTGGAGATGGTTGTGAAGAGAAAGATTCAAGTAGCGCTTTTATAAAGCACGTTACGGAGGATGGCGCACTTCGTTTATTAACGATTCAACATGAGTGTTTCCAGCAGCAAATGTTGCAGCAAGACCTTTTCTGGGCCAAGAAAAATCGCGAGTTTCAAATGTATCAAGGAGTTCCAGAAGAGTTCAAGAAGCATACGTTGCCGTTACTACGTATTCGGAATATCATGAAAATGGACGAAGATGCAAATCCCACAAAAGTAGAAAGTCGTGTGCTTTTGGCAAAAGCTTGTGAACTTCTAATAACTGATTTGACAACACGTGCATGGTTGCACAGTGAAGACAGAGACAGTAACATAATGAGCAAAGAAGATATAGTCAATGCAACTGGATCTACTAATATGTTTGACTGCTTTATTGATGTTTTGAATCCTAAAACGAAGAACAATATCAATCAAACGATTAAGAAAGTACATGCAACATTTGACACCCCAACTGTAACACCTTCAGCGATAGTTCAAGAGCTCACCAATTTT
This sequence comes from Stramenopiles sp. TOSAG23-6, assembly GCA_900128565.1. NCBI lineage: Eukaryota > Stramenopiles sp. TOSAG23-6. The sequence continues at coordinate 7,715 of LT636089.1, read as the reverse complement.
TATGCTTCACACGAGACACCAGAAGACGAATCAAGAAGCTTTCATGAGGGGAAGAAAAGAAAAAAGCGAAAAAAATAAAATTGAGAACTTCAGTTTATAGTCTTTTCTTTTTTACAATTTAAATTGATTTTCTCTACCGTCTCGTTTTTTTAGACTTTTTATTTTTTTTTCTGGTCGCGCCTTTCAACTTTGACCATTTAGAATCTGAAGCCAATGAATATCCACAAACTTCGTTTTTGTTGTATACTACATAAGGATTGCTCAACGGGGGTCCAAATACAGTTTGTGTTTGGTCATTTTTTTGATTACTTTTCCCTCCGTTACTTTTTGACCGTCGCGATGTCTGTGGTCTCGATGACTGTTTGTTTAGCAGTTTTTTTGCTTTTGCTGATCGTTTGTAACGTTTCTGATTGTTACCTGAATATTCAATATGGCGAATTCTCCACTCATCGTCTTCTTCATTAAATAATGCCCAAGCTTCTATTTTGTCTAATTGTTCTGTAGGGATGAAATAATTGAGTATAAACTGATTTAGTTTCAACTCCTTATTTAGTTCACGAATACTTTCAAGAATATTTTCTCTTTCCCTCTTAAATTCTTCTTGAACATCTTTAATCTCAGATCGTTGTTGTTGATATTTTGCGTAGAGTTTTTTCAGTTTTGCAGTCTTTCCTCGTGCTTCTTCATGAAGATTTGCATAATCTTGTTGCATTAGAATCTCCGCCTCTTCTTGTTCGGCAAGGTTTTTAATCATTCTGTGCTCTGCTTCTCGTCTTTCTCTTAACTCAGCTTTAGTTCTCTTGAGCTCACGCGCTTGCGCAGCTGCCTTATCCATCATATCACCACCAAGCAAAACTTTTTCTTCCACAGCAGCAAGCTTTTTCGCCAAAAGTTCCCTCTCTTTGACACGTTTCATCCGAATAGCTTCTTTCTCTCTTAACTTTTGTTGTAATCTGAACAAATCCTTTTCTGTGGCCTTTTGTGCCGCCCGTAATCGTTTTTTATCCTCTTTTGCTGCGGATTTCATTTCTAATTCTTGTTGTTTCATTTGCGCCTTTAACGCATCCATCTTCTCCTTTTCAATTCCTTTCCTCACAGTTACAACTTTTTCAACCACTCTCTCTACAACCTTTTTCTTCACTTTAACAAGGGTTCCATCAGAACTTTCAATAAGCTCTCCTTCCGAACTTTCTTCGGAAGATCCACCACCTGCCATTTCTATTTCTTTTCTTAGTTTGATAATTTCATCTTGAAATTCTCGTAACATTGCATCTTTCGGATCTTCGTTAATTTTCGGTTTATTTTTGATATTTTTAGCTCTATTTGCATATCTAAGTGTTGATACAGTTTCCTCAAAATTATAATCAGCGGGACCACAATTAGCACACATTACAGTTTTTGTATTCCCACCAAGCGAGTCTTGTAAGAGACGTGTTAGTTTTGAATCTCTATATGGAATATGAGAGCTTTTTCCATCTACAAGAGCTGATATTACATTACCCAATGCAGAAAGTGACAGATTAATTTTCGTTGCTTCTTTGAGTCGTTTCCCCGTTGCATGTGTCTTTGATTGCCTTTCAGAACCTGCAAGGTCAACTAAATTAAGCTTGCCTACTCGAAATTTAACCTCTCCGTCAATCATCTCCGAGGTTTCTACAGTAACAGTAAATATCGAATGAGAGCGCGAAGAGGAAAGGTTCATCGCAGTTGCCCCAGTTGTGCGCAATTTATCACCTTTCTTTAAAACATCAAGACATTCATGCTCATTTCGCACAACAATTTGAGTAAGCCCCTTCACAAAGACACCGGAATCAACGTTTTCCTTGACCTGTAGTTTGTTCGTCGGATTATTGGACAAAAGGTCTCTAACATCTTCGTTATATATTTCAAGAAATGACGCTCTTACCAGAAATTTCTTATCTTTTGTCTTGTTTAAACCTACAGAATCGAATATATGTCGGAATGCATTAGGGATAATACCAGCATCATCGCCATAACCGACCATAGTATGCGTTTTCCCTGAACCTGTTTGTCCATATGCAAATATAGTACCGTTAAAACCTTCCAACACACAGTCCACTAAAGGAGACGCAGTTCTATTATAAATGTCAATTTGTTTCGAGTTTGGTCCATACACATGATCGAATGTAAAAACCTTTGGTGGTGCACTAGGATTTTGAGGGTTATGTATGGAGACAGCTGCGTCTTCTTCATCACAATCTACAATTCGTTTACGGCCGTCAGTCACCTCCCTTCCAAAGATTGGTCTGACTCGGACGATTACTTTTACGCATTCACCGGATGATTCCCTAATCCCTGCGGCCTTTTTTAATGCTTTATATTCCTTTTGGGTTGGCATTATTTTTCAATCGGGCGTGTTTGCCTTTTTATCAAAAATAAGTAAAGAGTTATTGCATATAAAATTCTTTTCTAGGTACGTTCTTTCTTTCTTCAGTTACAGAAACGTTAAAAAAAAAAAGAGAAACCCTAACCCTAGGCTAGCTTGTACGATCGCTCTACAATATATAGCCATTATTCGCAGCTGAAGCTGTCATAAAAAAATTGTGTCTCGAAAAATAAATCGAAAAAGCGAGACCGCGACAAGATAAGAAGCTTTTACTTGACACTTGTGTGGAGATCATTAAAAAGAAGAGGATTCAATCACATGGAAGATCTTCTGTGCCAACTCGAGTGTCTTGCTTGTTTGTTTTGTTGTTGTGCANCAAACGAAGCTGCTGAAAATCGACGTCAACAGCAATATATGCAACAACAGCAATATATGCAGCAACAGCAATACATGGGTAGAGGTTGTATGACTATGAATCGTCAGCAATATCAACAGCAACAGTATTTCCAAGGACATCAAAATCAACCTGTAGCAGCCTATTTCGAGCCAGTACCACAATATACTGTTGCTACTGCAGTTCCAGCAGCGCCTTTATATCAAGCTCCGGTTGTCGCATATCAGCCTCAGCCACAAGTAGGGTATTTAACACAATAGTTTCATTTTGGTTGAGTATAAAGTAACACAATAGTTTCATTTCGGATGAGTATAAAGTTGGTACAGGTTCAAGTAACTTTATAAATCAATTTTCATTAAATATTTTACACTATTTGTAATCACATAATTCTATCTGTAGAATATATCTAGTAGACTCAATCTTTACAAAGGAGAAAATCTTCTTAATTTAATTTAATTTTTTTTTCGTACGAAATTTCGTACCTAACAAAAAAAATTACAAAAAAAAATATTTATGTTCCAAAGTTCTACAGTAAACTATTCCCTTGCTACAGTCAACCGTAGCAATATTCCAAGGGTGTTTCTTTTATGTCTTTTATTACATCCGCAAACCTTTCACTCACGTTCTTTAAGGCTTCTGTAATAGATTCAGTATGAATAGGGTGCTCTATAATATGCTCATCCAATAGCGGTTGGAGTTGAGAACGTTTTCGTGCTATATAAGGAATGCTGACAAAATTAACATATCGATGTAGAAGTCTCCAGTGTCTCACTGCAGTGCTCAACTCTATTACTTTTATACGCATTGTTTTCTCAATTTCTCTATCTTTATCATATCTGATTAAATTAGTTTTTGAGAATGATGTCTTGGGATCTTCAATGAGTGACCAATATACCTTTCTAGTTCCATTTTCCCTGATAAAGACTTGATGCCAATCAATTGGGTTGTATAACAGAGCGTCTTTTTTAGAAAAAGATATTTTGACATTTTTTTCTAGACTCCACGCGTAAAGCGCAGCTTCGAATGCATTAAATAATTCTTCAATTTCAGGAAATAGTTTTTCATTTACAATATCAGTGTCTGTCCTTTCGAAACAGGCAAAATAGACTGTCATCGCATTTTGTGTTGCATTCCAAAGTCTCTTCATGGCCACTAAGGCTGGACCGTGCAAATGAACAATTGAGCTAGGCCAAGAGTCAACTTCGAAAATAGACCGTATAGGATCTATATCATTACCAGGGTCATTAATTCGACTTTCAGCGATAGGTCCATAAAAAAGATTGACTGAAAGGCGTGAAAAAGTTTTCTCTGAAGGTAATATACTAAATTGACTTTGTGGAATAAATTGGTTCAAAATTTTGACAAATCGCTCAGAATCCGTGACAGCAAGAAGTCGATAAATCTTTTCCAGGGCTGATTTTGGTATATAATGGTGTGCAGTTAGTCGAAATTCGTGTTCTTTCTTCCCCTGGCTTTGAGCTTTTGGAAAACGTCTCACAATTTTATGTTTTTTCTTCCTCAGACTTCGAGCTGCTGGTATTTTCGGAAAGTTTTTTGCATTTACAGTGTTGTTTACAAGTAGTAACAGGATACAAAAAGTAGCCTTACATAGAAACATAGTATTAAAAATATTATATGTTGCTCTCACGATCACAATTTGAAATTGGTATGAATAACTTTGAGAAGGATGGCATATAATAATATGACACTCTTTCTTGAGTAGGCCAAAAGCCGTTTGAAAAAATAGCAAAATTCGTTTTTTGATTTTGAAACCGTTAAAAACTTCTTGTTCTTTTTTCACCCAAGGTTACGTAAACTTTTAGTAACAAACTATACAGTGAGTGATAACATTTAGAAACTTGCTAGCCCTGTAGAGCTGTCTGTAAGAGCTGGTTACGTCAATATCAAGTCGATATATTGTAGATCATGAATCTAGACTTCCGAAAACTTCAAAAGCCTCGCCATACAGACCTTGACGATCAGCTTATTTTTGAGGAAGATGAGCTCGAATTCCACGTGAATAAAAGCGAAGCAAAACTTTCTACTTCTTCAGTAGCTATGCTACCAGATAATGTTGTTACTCCTCGACGATTTCTAAAAGATGGTGATGCTGTAAACACAGCATACTCAACCGGTAGTCGTAGCATTTACACAGTCCCAGAGGGAAACGTAGTTTTCAAATCATATGCCACTACAAAAAGAGCTCTTAAAAGGCACTTATTATTACGCAATGTGGGGAAAACTCACCAGCCAGTTGTTGTTACACGATGTTTAACGCCTAGATTTGCAATTTCTGCTTCCTCAAAAGATTCATCAATATTTAAAGTGTTGCTTACACCCGAGAGTACTTATTCATACACAATTGATTTCTTCCCACCAGATATAAAGAATTCAGAGTCGGCTTTATGGGATAACTTCCAAGATGTTATTCTGATATACACAAGATTTTACGTTATTCAGGTTCAACTTCTTGCAGTAAAATATGAAGCTACAGCAGAACCTGATTCATTTTATCCAAAACTATCTGCGTTACGTCCGCCTACAAAGCCTACAGAAGATGTATTCACTTATATTGAATCACTTCACTCTCCAAAGATTGAAAATATGAAACATTGGAATTCGTCTGAATTTTTACGTGAAGATGAAAGTGAAGATGAAAGTGAAGATGAAAGTGAAGATGGGTCAATAGACCAATATACAAATAATTTAAATATCGGAAATTTAAATAGTGAAGATGAAAGTGAAGATGGGTCAATAGAGCAATATACAAATAATTTAAGTATACGAGATTTAAATAGTGAAGATGAAAGTGAAGATGAGTCACTAGAACAACATTATAACAATTCCAAGATTCCTGCTTTGGAATCTGATATAAACCTCGATACTACTAGTGAAACAAAATTTTCTTCATCTAAGTTTGTGCGAATTGACGACACCATGAGTGCTAAGGAATTACTGAGTAACATGAGATCTAGGAGAGCTGGACAAGCATCAATGATTAGCAATAAAGGTCAACAATATAACACACGTGTCACTGATATTAGAACCATGAATTCTCAAGAACTACACATTTTTCAGAAAGAAGCATTAGAAAGGAGACAAGCAAGAGAAAAAACGAAAACAGAAAAGCAGAAACAAGATGAACTAGACTTTTATAGAAGACATATTAAAGCTCAAGAGAAAGAGTACTCTTGGAAGAGACGAGCAAGATCTAGAAAAGCTCAGGAAGCAGAGAGGAAGAGAAGATTCCAGACACTTTTAAATACTGATGAAGTTGATTTTGTAGACGAATCTAGCGAATCATCCAATGATGAATTTCAAAATACATTAAATACTTTGCGAATAAATGAAGGAAATGGATCGAATACATTCGATACGAATCAATCCTTAGGTATGGAATTTGGTACGAAAAATATGTATAGTAAGTCAAAAGAGAAGGCTCCAACATTATCAGTTGATTCTTGGAAATCTGCCTGTAACACTCATGGCTTTGATGGTTTTCTACAAGCTATAAAAATGACCGAGTATATCAAATTATTAAAGAAAAACGGTATAGATAGTCTTGAAACAATTTCAATTCTTACAAGCTCAGATTTGCGTGAAATGGGTATGCAAAACACTACACACCAACGCCGTCTATTGAAAATGTCATTAAAATTAAGAAAGTGGTTGCAGAAGAAACAAAAGGAATTAGACCAAGACACAAGCCCTTCTCAAAGCAAAGAAGAATTGAATTTTTATAGGAAATTAGTCATTGAAGATAAAATGAGGCGTTTAGTTGATCCTATTATAACTGCTGAGGATCTTGAGGAAAATCCAAAGCTTATTCCTTCGATGAATAACTCTATATTTTCTGGCGAAGAAACAAATTCGAATTCTGAGAATCTCAACTGTAAGAGTGAAAACAATGTGTCTTGCGTGGAAACGGAGGCAAAAAAAGAATACACAGCAAGGCTGAATGAAATGCAAAAACGAATTGCAGAGGAAAAGAGTGCAAAAACAGATAAAGCTATAAAAATTGCTTCTCTTGCAGCTGTAAATAATAAAAAAATCAGACAAAATCCTTCCAATAGAATAAGAATTAGTCCAAAGCATAGTAGCCGGTATTCTAGTAAGACAGCTGGAGTCTCAATAAAACCAGGACAACGTCTTAGAGTTAGAGCACCACGTCGCAGTGGAACTCGTCGATGAGTAAATGAGAAATTAGTATGAAGAATACAAAAAATAAAGCGTTTCAACAAGCAAGAGAGTCGAAAATATATACTATACTAATTTAGTTAATATCATAAATTTTACACAAAGCAACATATTTACACAAAAATATAAGACTTACTCAAATCGGTTTTGTATTTCTTGAATATTTTCTGTTTTACCACTTTGAATAGCAAGACGTAAATCAGAAAACATACTAATATAGCGATGTAAATTATGTGTATGTATTTTGGAAAAATATTTCAAAAAAAAAACGTTAGGTACAAAATTTCGTACGAAAATAAATTCGATTTTTTTGTAAAAAAAAAAATAAAACATACATATAGCAATATTTGTCCGAGCATTTCATTTGTCCGAAGTAAATGATGAATGTATGCACGAGTGTGTCGCTCACAAGCATAGCATTTACACCCATCGACCAAAGGCCTCATATCTGTTCTATAACGTCTATCCCATAAATTAATAGAGTGATTTTTTACTTGTTCAAATTTCATATCGAATGGATTTCGAATTTCCTGAGTGCCATCATCATTATCTTCGAATAATGGTGTCACTAACGCTCTTCCACGTTCAGTAAGAATGACTGGATATCCAGATTCTACTACATCTATACCACACTCAACAACAGCTGTAATTGCTTCAGATGGTCGGAACATACCGCGGAGTACACGAATCTTATCTTTAGGTAGATTATCTGTAGCTGCTCTAATGTATTTTGGAAAAATATTTCAAAAAAAAATCGTTAGGTACAAAATTTCGTAC
>LT636088.1:0-16757 GCA_900128565.1 Stramenopiles sp. TOSAG23-6 | reverse complement strand
CATTGAACGACGCGAAGAAAAGTAAAAAAATACAAAAATCATTTCCCACTCAGCTTCAAAAGAATCCATTAACTAAAAGAGGTACTGAAATAGACAATTGTAGATTTCTTATAACAAAATGTAAACGATTTATAAAAATGAAAAAAAAGAAAAAACCTGGGTGTGAGTCAAGACCTACAATTGATCAAGTGGGCGGAATTGATTGGGTGTTTAACCCACCTGGGACTGACGATATTATAAGTGAATTTCACCTAGGTCATTTAAGTAGAAATATGGCTCGTCGCCGAATTATGCGGACATGTTATTCATGTATGACGATTCCAAATGGTACTTTTGACCCGAAAACTGGTTTTACAGATGGACCTGTACTTAAGCTTATGTGTCCATGTGTACGTTATCATCCTGAAACTTCACTTAGTGCACCTCATTATTGTAGTAAGGAATGTCAAGCAACTCATTGGAAAGAACATAAAAAGTCATGTTTGTACTTGAAAGCAAAGAAAAAGAAAAAAAAAGATAAAAACAAAGAGAAGAAAGGCGATGAAAAAGAAAATGTAGAGACAAATAAAAATTATTCATAGTGTACAATTATATAATTTATATGATTGGCCATATCGATAATTTGTTATTTTGTTTGAATTAGAACAAATCAAATCAAATGGCTTATACATTAAAAATTTGTTTTTTCAAAGACAAATTCGTACGAAATTTCGTACCTAACAAATTGTACCAAAAAAAAAAAAACCAATGTCCATCATTATTAATTTTATCCTTTGAATGTTATATTATAATTTATATATTATATCTATAACTGGTTAGTCAATGTATTAGTGTTTCGTTTATGTGCTGGACTTTGAGCAAGTCTTACATTCCCAGTGAAATTTTCTTTTTTGAAATGAACTCGACGAATGTTACCAATTTTTTGGTACTCCGTTTGAACAGCTTTTGCCATTTCTTCAACTGAGTGAAATTGGCTATAATCCACATGAATCACTGGCACAACTCGTGCAATATCACTTATGAAATCATCATATGCTGTGTGAAGACTCTCCAAGTATTCCAACCTCTTGACCGTAAGTTGATGCGACGGAGTGCCTCTTTAGGACTAACATCAAGATGAACGATAATATTTGGTTTTTTCATAAAGTTTGACATGTGATTGAAAAGACTTAAATATGTGCTATAGTCCCTTTCCTCCATATGACCAGAACTATAGAGCATCTTTGCAAAAACAGAGTCTTCGTAGATTGTCCTGTCTTGAATTCCACCCTTACCAGCCCATATAATCTGCTGCTGTTGTTCGAATCTCTTGTTAAGTAGATACACTTGCATTGGGAAAGAATACTTTGCCATATCTCCGTAAAAGTCTTGTAAATACTCATTATCACGTACAGGTTCATAGTAAACAGGTAAATTTAATACAGATCCAAGGGCAGTTGCCAAGGTGCTCTTACCAGCGCCAATGATTCCAGATATTCCGATAAATACATTCTGCATATTTGCAGCTGTAATGTCGCGACCATTCGACATTATTTATGATGATACTGGAAAAGTATAGTTTATTGAAAAGAAAACACTTTAAGAGTCTACGTATGATAATATTATATGATATTTAATATTATATCGTGTCACTATTTCAATTTAAATCGAATTTGTTTTCGATCAATCGTGAAACATCAATCAAAAACCAAAAAAAAACATCAAAAAAAAAACACGAAAAAATTTCCAAATTCTTGACTTGCAAAATAATTTTGAGCGTTACAAACTTTACTACAACTTTGCAAAAGTCAGGGTCAAAAGAAGTAGCATTATTATTTATAGTGGGTACTACTACATGATCTCCTCATTCTAAAAGTGACGAGCTATAGAACTCAAAATAAACTTTCTACTATACTAGGACACTAATAGTTGTAATTTAGTTGAATAAAAATAAATTCCATTGTATATAGTCATGTCTAAACAAGCCGATGAGGAAGACCAAACAGAAATTGTCATCTTCCGTTATGAACGTGAAGTACATATTTCATCAAAGATAAAAAATAATAAACGTGAGGTAGCTATTGAACTAATTGAAGAAGGTTGGAGCGTAGACCATGCTAAACTTGTCTATCTGATTTCATGTTATGGAAAGCCAGTACAGTCGCAATCTGAAACAGAAACTTGGATACGAGAAATACCACTCACAGTGTTGATATATGAAGGAGCTAAAAAGCAGATATTTAATTTTGATTATGCCCCAGGTTCCACTGTAATATCTCAAAATGGTAAAACACGTCGTGTTTGGCTTAATATTAGTCAGGAAGGTAGGGCTGCCGTAGAGGACTTATTGGAAAAGAAACTTATTAATGGTCTTAAAATGGCAACCAAAGATTTCCAGCCAGTGGTTGCGTATCAAGTATCGAAAAAAGGTATGGATTTTCTTCTTCAAATACCAGATAAATACAAACGCCAAATTGATAGTGTATTTCGAGTTCCTATTTCAAAAGGAAGTAAAGAAACTGAACTATTAAAAATTTCTTTTGATTCAACAAAAATAAGCAAATCAAATAAACAAAAGGACAGAAAAAATATTTCTGCAGGTAAGTTTACATTATTTGGTTCGAAAAGTAAATACAGAAGGCTTTCAAATGTTACTGAAACGGAAGATGTTTCGTATGTATCATCACCCTATTTACCATGGTGTATTCGAAATCCACGCAATGCGAAACAATTTTCATCAAATGCGCATAGATGGAAAGAGTGTAAAACAGGAATAACAAATATTGCAGATGATCTTAATATTGTCATTGAATTAAGTCGTGTTCATTGTATTGTTGGTGAATGGATTCCATTTGGAGCTAATAATATATGTGCACTGAATGAACGTCTTGGTGCATTAGATCGTTGTCAAGGTGGTTTGTTTACATCCACTGTTGATAAACAACCAACAGATACTAGTTTTAGTTGTAATACTGGACTTACTAATGTATCTATTCTTGATTTTGATTTTAGTCGATTTATTAATTTCGAAGCTGAGATAAATATTCCAGAAATGGAAGGAATTGTTCAAATTGAAAATTTTGGTATGCATATTAATCTTGATGGGGGAATATTTTATGGAATGAAAATAGAATCTATATTAACATGTGATGAAGAGCACATAAGTTTAGATCATATGAGTCGTTTATTGGTTGACATACACATAGATTCATCAACAATAATGAGAGATTTATTAAGTGATTATCAGAGAATGCTATTGGATGTAATTTATATGGGAGACAGTCATAATCGTGGTAAATTTAATATGATTTTAGCTGAAGGTATTGACCCTTTTTTACGAGCAGATTTATATTTAGACAGAGATGCACATGAGAATGAAATTAAACAAGTATTGGGTGTTTTATTTTCTTCTCATGATTTAGGCGAACATGGGGTTGTTATATTGGGTCGTGATGGTTTATTACTTGCTGGGCATGATTTTGAAGAATATGAACCAACCCTATTGTGTTACTGTTCCTTATTTACTCGGGAAGTATTCATTAGATCATTATTCAGTCGTGCTTTTGTTCTAGGAGATGAACTACAAAATACACGAAATAAAATATTAGAGTTTGAAAGTAGTCCCAATGCAGAACATTCTATAAGGGCAAATATAAGTAATTCTGGTAAAGTATGTGTTGTGTTGGGTGAATTGTTATTATACTTGAAAGAATCTTTAGACCAGATGCGTCTGCCTGAAGATAAAGGTTCACAATTAGAAATCATTCTAAACATTACAAAGTTAAAAGTTGACGTGTCTTCAAGAATTCATGACATGAAAAAAATTGTCGATGGTCTACAATCTGAACTTTTGAATATTCAGCAAATGACAAGTGTTGTAGATTCATCATCCCTATATAAGTTGTATAGCACTGCTGAGGCACACACAAAGAATCTTTTGAATGCAGAAAATGCAAATGAACATTCAGCTACTTTATTGGAAGTTACACAAGTATTTTTAGGAGGATCATTCCTATTTGACATAATTGATAGAATATCAGGTGGATCATTAAATATTATTCCACCTTCATGGGTTGTAACGGTTTTTCAAGATGGTATTTGTGACGTACCTTTTTTGTGGTTCGGTGTAAATATAGCTTTGTTGTTATTTTTTATGATTTTATTTTGGAATTATATACGAAATACGGCAGAACAAAATGGTGTTTTATTATTCAAAGCTCGTATTGATAAAAAGATTAAACTACCAACACTCATGGAGTTTTTACACCGAAAAAGTGTGGATATATCAAATGTTGTACTCAGTAATGAAGTGAAAATACAGAAATTTAGTTGGTTAGAAACTGATCCACGTTTATGGAATGGAAGTGATTGTCCATACATTGAGATTGAGTGTAATATTGAATATGGTTTTATATATACAGTTACTTTAAAACAAAATATGAAGAGAAATACTTTAAGTGAAAAAGCTCTCCTAGACATTTTTTTACTTGATTTAGAAAGAAATCATGTTCTAGAAGATAATTGGGAAGGTGTTCATGGTATAATGAGACAACGTCGAGGTATCCAAATGGAAAAAGAACAAAATGCAAATTTAAAATTATAAAATTCTTAAAATCTTCATCTTTTTCATTTTTTTTTATATCAATAGACAGTAGAAACTCATATTAAAATACACATCATCAAGATGTAGGAATTTCCCATGTAGTTTCTCTTGTCTCTGAATTAGCGTAGTACGTACGACCACTAGCTGGATCTTTTACAGCTACCCAATTCGGTGGTAAAACAGGTCCATTATCACCTGGACGGTCTTGATCATCCTCGACAACAGCCGGTCTAGTTTTAGTCCAAGTATTAAAGTAAAAATCTTTTATCACAGGAAGAAGTTCATCCCAGCTAAAAGTGCCATCTCCATCTTTATCCATTTCTAAATACACTCGAAGTTCATTTTTACAACGTTCTTTTAGTAATTTCTCAATTTGTTCAATTTCAAGGCTGCCATCATCAATAAAAGCTGCTGTAGGCATTAAACCAGCTTGAAATTGAATCTTTACATGCATTGCAATGAATCGAAGTAATTCTGTTCGATCGAGTTCTCCATTTCCATCTTTATCAAACATTTTCATAAATGTTGATTTCATTTTTTCCACAAATTTTGGTTCATTAAATGCGTGAGCTTTCATTAAACCACCAGCAACCCAATTATTTTTCCGAACCTTGTGAGATTCCATCCACTTACTCACTTCCTTTACAATTTCTGTAGTAGACATACTCTGCTTGGCTATGACAAGGGCAGCATTTTCATTAAATGTTNCACATGCAGTAAGTAAAGCGTTATTACCACCGACCTCTTTATGTTTAGGATCAGCTCCTTTCAGTAATAAAAAACGTATAGATTTATTTCTAGCCCGCCAAACCGCTTTTGGCAATCGTCCTTCAGAATCATTGAGAGGTTTTCTTGCAACATTAATAAGTGGAGAGTTTTCAACATCATCAACGCCATCTACATCAGCACCTTCAAACCACAATCGTTTTACTATATCATAATCGGTGGTACCTCCACAATTTGCGAGAAGAGCTGATGTTAAATGTTTCTCTTGAAGACTCCGCTTCTTATTTTTTTTTCGGTTTGCCATTCTCTCCTGCTTAACCTTTTTAGGTTTCCAGTTTTCATCCCATTTTCTACCATTTTTTTTGCCTCCATCACGATCTAGCATTTTGAATAAAATCGCCTTTTTACCTAAACTCGCAGCAACATTCATTGGTATTCGTTTATCGTGACTTTGTCTTGTAAACAGCTTAACTGATGCCCTGTCAAGAAGAAGAAGAACTTCATCATCTTTATTTTGTTTGATGGCTTCACATAGTTTATAGGATGCCGATGTTGATGCACCTCCCCCCATTTCCTTTTTATAATTATGTGTATTATGAGAGAGTATAGTCTCTACCTGATTGACTGATAATATCTTGTAAAAAAATCTTTCGAGTTGTGAATGTCAACCGTTTCATGTCAAAATTGAGGTACCGGGTACCCACTTTTTGAAATGACAGTTTCATAGCCCGTTACACTTACTCCAAGACACTCACACTCGATCGATTCCCTAAAAAGACCAAGTGTAAAAGCACTTATACTAAAAACTTTCTTTCGTAAAGGTCTTTTACATATACTCAAAATGGGCGATGAAGCTCCACGATGGGGTTCTTCAGTTGAACCTGAGGATCGCCCCACTGAAGAATTCGATCCTGATTACGGAGAACTTGGGGCGTTACCAATTTTCGCTGCTGTTGAAAGTCGAAAATTAGATCAACAGGTCAAAGTTAAAACACGAAAACTGGAAGTATGCGGGAGAGACCTTGAGGACAATACCACACGTGTAAAGATCATGAAGGATCATTTGAAGAATGTTAATCAAGAGTTGCAACACACTCAGAAGTTGGTAGATACGAAAATGCGTGAGATTAGGACAGAAGAACATTTAAAACAGCTTGCAAAGCGTCAAGTGGGTCGTTCAAAACAGCAAGTTGAGAAGGAAATATTGAAGAAAGAAGACATCCAAGACCGACTTAATGTTATTCAGAACGACGTGTTTAAAGCGAATGAACGATTGGATAAATTTAAGTTACAAATGAATTGGAATCAAGAAGAACTTGAACAATGGTCATTAGCCACAAAACAAAAAGAGGAAGACAATTTGGCAATGGAGAAATACACACGCGCAGATGAATCTAAAATTAAGGAATTAACTTTACAATTGGAGAAATTAACTGTGGAAATGATTGCTGCGAAAAAGGAATTGGAGGATGAAGTAACTGATACACAAGCAAAACAAATCGAACTTGATAAAACAGCTGATGAGTTTCGACAACTGCATCAAGAGCGACAGCATCTCGTTTCTCAGTGGCAGGAAAGTCTTGAAGTTATGAAGAAAAGAGATCAAGAGATTGGTAAAGCAGGTGAATCATACGCAGATGCAACTGCTGCTTTACAAGAAAAAGAACAAGAACTACAAGAGCATCTCGATATGTTGGAAATGCATATAAAAGATAATAAAGAAACGCTATCAAAAAAGACAGTTCAAGAACGTCTTTTATCTGCACAGAGGATTGAATTTCAAAATGTGAAAGCTTCATTTGCAGGGTTTGAAGATCAAGTTGATGTTGTGAGAAATGAACTTGCTCAAGCTGCATCTGACTTGGTGACCAGTCGTGCGGCAGTTGTAAACTATCGTGAACAATTGGATAAAAAAACGCAACAATTGGATGCTGCTCGAAAGCGGTATCAAAAATCTAAACGTTTATTGGATTCAAATGTTTTGTTCAGTGATAATGTCGAGTCTCGCGCCAAGGCTGCCGAAGATGGGTTAAAACAAACTGAAGTTGATTTAAAAGTTTCTGAAAAGGATGTGGCAACAATGAAGAAAAAAATGTTCAAGTTTAACGAGACATTAAGTGAACATCGTCGAGAAGAGTCTAACTTGATTGCAGATATTGAAGGATCTCAAGCAGCTATCAAAAATTTGACACAAAAATTACGAAAGCTTGATGCGGCAGCTTTACGCCAACAGGAACATATATATAATGCCGAATTTCAGATTCAGCAATTAGAGCGTCGTGTTTCAAGAGTTTCTGGAGTTCGTACAGATGATGAGAAAAAGGTTTTGAATGCAAAGATTGAGAAGTTGCGTAAACAGTTGGATGAAGAAAAAGAACAAGAAAAAATGTTGAGTGGTCAATTGACTAAATTAAAAAATGAATTGAAAGAAACAAAAGCAAGAGAAAAAATATTGGTTAAAAATTATCATACTTTAACTGAAGACATTGGTGAATGTAACTTGAGTAGTGCTGCTGCTTTAGCTGAAGAAGAGAAAATCAATAAAACTCGTGATGCAACATTGGTTGACTGTGATGTACTTAAACTAGAAGTGAAGCGTTTGAAAAAGATATTGAGCACAAAAGCAGATGAGGTGTTTAGTCTTGAAAACAGAAAATTTCAGTTAAGCATGTCTATGGAAGAACGAAAGAAAGAGATTGAAGTACACATGGATGTTCAACGTGCACAAATTAAAGTTGCTGAAGAAGAGCGTCATAAATTAGCACTTGAATTGAAAGAGAGACAACTAAAGGTTGTATCACAAAAAAATAAATACGAAACATTAGCTGCATGTAAACCTGGAGGAGATGAGGCGAAGTCACAGGCATACTATGTGATAAAAGCTGCACAACAACGTGAAGAATTACAACGGGAAGGTGATGAACTTGACGCTAAAATACGAACTGCAGAAAGGGAAATTCGAGGACTTGAGGCAACATTAAATCATTTAATACGAAGAAATTCGACATTTCGGTCTGGTTTTAAGAAAGCAAATATGAATGGTAAAGATGCACAAAAACTAGCCGCATTGGAAGAAGCTGTAAAAACGTCAAGTGATGGACTCTTTAAAAAACGGAAGGAATTACAAAGAGTTGTGAATGATTTAGAAGATGACCAAAATCGATTACAACAAGTAAATGATCAATTAAAACATTTGCAGAGACATCGCGAGCATTTGTCTAGCGCACTTGATATGGTAGAAAAAGAACTTGATACTGAAACAGCAACTAAAATTGATATTGAAAAGAAAGTACGAAAACAAAGTAAAATTCACCGTGAAGAAATGTGTCAATCACCAAATACACTTACAAATCAAGAGAAGCAATTGCAAGCAAAAGCAATCTCTGAAAATAATGAAAATGTTTTATTTACGTTGCGCGAATTAGCAAATGAATTTCCTGAAATGCAAAGTGCATTGATGCTAGCACTCAAAAAGGAAAATTTAAAGTTACCATCTAGACCTCCTTCAAGGGCATCAACAATCGGTATGTAAATATATTTTTATGGATAATTGATTCAATCTATTTGAATCTATTAGAAATAATATGATGTACAAAGTAACACAAAAATGATATATATATAAAATTATTTAATGAAAAAAACTGTTTTTTATTTTCTTTTTTTAATACATTTTACTATTATATTGCTCTATAATGAATCGATTGTTTCTGTCATTTATCACTTTTCATACTTTTTTGTAAATTTCTCAAAAGTTTTCGAATCTTTTCTTTTTTTATAGCTAAATATTCCATTTCGTTCATACTAATCAAATCTTCTTCAAAATCCATAGCAGCTTTCATACGGCGACTAAGCTTTAATGTTTTGTCTTTACAATTTCTAGTGTCTCGAATATCGATAGTATCACTGGTTTCAACTACCATATTCGTTTGACTAGGTACTTCAACAAAAGATTTCTTTCGAGAAATAATTTCAGAATTTTTTATAGTTGCCATGGCGTTGGCGGCTATTTCCCTTGCATTATGACAATAATTCAATGACGTTTTGCTCTCAGCTTCAGTCCAAAGGCAATGATTACTGCGCGATAAATATGGAGGAGTTATCTTTGAACTTTTACTATTGGAAGTTGTAATTTTAAACTCATTCGGTACGAAATCTCTACGAGCTGGGCTTGTAGAAGTTTTCAGTGGTGGTGTTGGAGCTTGTGAACTCATTTATTTACTTGTTTATAATTAATTTGTACATCATATACGTATACGTACATCCTAAGGTACTGATAATTATATCAAGATTAGCAAAAAAACAATTGCGGGATAACTAAAACAATTGGTTATCTTAGAACTAAAAAAAGGAAAAGGCATCAGGACTGAAAGTTTGAAACTGTCAAAAACATCAACGAAAACATTCATGATTTATTAATTTTGGTTTCGAACAAATTCAATAAATTAAGTATTCGTATTCCCTTTAAAAAAAAAATGATTTTATCAATGAAGACAATTACAATGATAACAATTCTTGGAATTGTTTTTGCTCTGTTAATTCAGAAACACATATTTCAAGAATCATTTAGTATCCCCTCTACCGTACCCTGGTTTTCTAAATACTGTGATAAAAAATGGCCTTGTATTCGTGCATCTTCAAATTGGAAGTCACTAATAACTAGTGACATACCGACTATTTTCATTGCAAGTCATAGAAGAAGTGGTACTCATTTATTAATGGATACAATATATAAGCGGTATGAAGGTCCTCTGCGTTTGGTAAAGACTAATCATGTTCCTGCAGACAATGAGTTGGGGTGTGACTGTCTTTGTTATATGAAGTGCGTGGGTAAAATTATATATACTGAGAGACGAGTCGAGGATGTTATTGTGTCGTTGTTGTGTTATCTCAAATTATTTCCTAATGGAGGACATAAGTCATGTCCACTCAATGCTACATTACAAGAATGCTTAAATAATGATCCAGTTTTTATTGCTTTACTTTTATCCTTTTGGAAACACACAAATGACTCCTGGCATGAAGTTAATTTTTGGCAACCTCTCGTTGGTATAGAAAGGAGGCTTCATACAGTTTATTATGAAGAATTACTTGAAAGTTGTCCAGATTTCCTTCGTCGTCTTGACAAATTTTTACTTGATAAAGAAAGCAGTATTGAATGGAACTCTTTTGATGATAGAAATATATTAAGCAATTCACGTTGTAGTGTTGAAGATCAGGAGTATGATGATACACGAAATCAAAAACTTCAAAATATGAAAAATATTTTTCTTCAAACCAGTGGAAAATGTCGAAATTACTTGAATGAGTTTTCTAGTAGTCATGTACTTAATACAATTCCAAGTGAAAACAAAAAGACTTTCTGGTATTCAAATTTTATAAATATGAAAAAAAAATTCATAGAGTATTTCAGTCATATATTTGTTGGTAGTAAAGAAGATACTTATTCTCCTTCTTCTGCTGTTGGTTTATTTAGTGGATTTGGTAAAGATATTGGGTATATTTTACCAAAGAATATAACTGAATTAGTTAATTCAATTAATCACTCCCTTCCAAATAATATAACAATTCCAACGAGTGATGAAGAAGCAAGTGTTTATCAGGTGTACGTTTTATGACGTTTTATATGAATTTCTAATTTAATGTTTTTTTCATACGAAATTCAAATTTCGTACCTAACAATTATTTTTAACTACATTTTTTTTTTCACAATACATCCCAGGAATGAATCCAAAAAAAAATCCTCTCTTTCTTCATCAACGTCAAAAATTACCAAATTGTAATTGTCCTAGAAAATGTATTAACATGTCAAAAGACTTTAATAATAGCAATGACGGTGTTTCATATTTAAAAGATTTCAGTTGGGTGAATAGCAATGCAAGAGAAAATAATAAGAATGAAAACAAAAAGATGACGAGTAAGCCTCTTTTTATTCATCCTAAATGTCCTATATCTATGAAAAAATCACAAATACTTGTTAAATTATAAATATAAATTATAAATATATCATACTAATAAAGTGGTATGAGTCTAAAAATGAAAAGCAAAAAGTGTTGTTTTATTAGGTTTATTAGTTCTTTTACACTATGGGTGGTATCATTGGAAAGTCGACATCTTGTCCAGAGTTTTCGCTTGATGGTTCAGCCAATTGAACTACATTATTCTGCCATAATATTTCTTTAAGGTTTTCTTGTACATTTCCATAAACATCCTTTGGTGATAAATATCTATTCATTACTTTTTCATTCTTTGCATTTACTTTACGTATTCGATCAGAAAAATTAAATGTTCTTGTCGTTGGTGTATCTTGTTTTCCAAAAGGATAATACATGTGTACAAGGTAAACAATATTTCAAAAATATTAAAATTCATTAGGTACAAAAATATTTGAAATTTAAAAAAAACATCTACAAAAACCTTTTGAAGTCACTGAAAGATGTACAAACAGAAAAAATAAAAAAAAAACAGAAAAACAGAAAACATATGCGCTCACAAAATGTATACTAGTAGCTAAAAAAAAAAAAAATACAAACAGAAAACAAACAGAAAACAAACAGAAAACAAACAGAAAAAAACATACGCGCTCCCCAAAATTTAAAGTTTGGATTATAACCTCCCATAGGAAACATGTCCATACTATTCCCTGGAGATCCACCTAACCCATATGATAGATGAGGATATGGACGCATTGAAAATCTTTTATGTGTAAGAAATGTGTCACCACCACCACCAGACGAAGAAGGAAGGGAATCCTCAGGTTTTCTCCACCAAGCTGGATCATAACTAGTCGGATCTGCAGACATTTTACCTCTTCCCATTGAACGCCCCCTTCCCTGATATTGATTATTCGTATTCATTAATGAATCATCTAAATTAGTGGGTACATCAAGATAAAGTAATTTGCGTGAACTTCCAAAGTGTTTTGAAAACAGTTTTGATGTTGCCTCAGTAATCTTTGAATCATTCATATCAACTGGCTCACTCATAGGTTTTTGTTGATAAACACCACTAACAACTTCAGCTATCGGATCAGCATTATCAGTAGAAGAAAACCCACTGAACAACATTTTTTCTGGATTTGGGTATTCACTTGGAGTTGTTAGCGGGGCACCATATGGAAGACGAAGACGCATAAAAAAGTTATTATTTTTTTCTGAATCTTCTTTGTTAGATACAGATGAAAAATCTTTTGAAGTTTTGCTTGTAACATTTTCAACTTGAACCTCTGGTTCATCAGGATAAACGCGTTTGCCGTTTATATCATAATGATGATTATGTAACCATTTATGCTCATTTACATAAATACGTGACTGAATTCTATTTGCATGAGCAAAAAGCAGTTGAAGGAATATAACTAAACACTTCATTATCTTAAAGTTTTGAAAANGTATTCTATCTTTTATTTGAGTTTGAGATTTCAAAAAATCGATTTGAAAGAAGAAAGCGAAAGCTTCTTCCCAAAAAAACCTCCGCACATTCAAAAAACCTCCGATCTATCTCGATCATGGTTGACTGATTGTTTTTTTATCTCTCTAACTCCTCTAACTCTCTCTCTCTTTCATCATTAAAACCGTGACCAAATTGTAAAATGTCAAAAAAGCGGGATTTGTGTGTGACAAATATTGGGACATCCAGTCCTAGGGTAAATGGTTTTGATCTTGATAAGGTAACTTTTGATAACCTTGGTGAAGAAGTTTCACCAAGGAGAGGTTCTAACCTTCCATTTGGGAGTGAACAGACATTCAGTTTTGCGAAAGCAGATGCGAGGCCGTCGGGTATGGGACACGCTACAGAGGTACCGAAAAGCAAAAAAATAAAAGTAGGAACAAAACAAACACATAAATCCATGCGATTTGATTTTGGAAAAGGTTGTTATGCTATAGTTGAGTTGCTATGGGATGTTGCCCCACGTACCTGTGAAGCAGTGTATGACCAATTTTTGAAGTCGGGTGGCATCTCAGTGAAAGCTGTACATGGGAGAAACTCTGGTGGAGAAGCTCTTTTTCTGACCCCAACTGTTATTAAGTTAGGTGATGAGAATACAACAACAAATGTATCAAAAGGTGACGTTCTTTTTGGTTTTGAGCCAAAAGGAATTTGCCAACACAGCTTTGAAGATGCGAGTGAGGTGGCTTGGGTGTATCACGACGCTTGTCAGCCACGTCGTTGGGTTTCTGTTGATGGGGATCCTAAAAATCAACAGGGACCTTTTAAGACTGTAGACGTTGCTTTGAATAAATTTGGTACTATTACTAAATGCTCTCCAAATTTTTATGAAGAATGTCGAAATTTAATAAAGTCAGGCGAGAGGAAGCTTTCTGTGTCTTCTGGATATTACTAAAAAGTGTTTAAAAATAATACTGTTACTGTTACTGAGAATGTATTGTGCGTCTATTTTCTACACAAATATGAATAAATGGCGAGTGAGTATATGTTATATAATGATTTATTTTCAACATTTTTCAAAAAAAAATAATTCAATATTGTATTAGAAATGTTTAACTTCATAGGGTATCATATACTAGGGTAGTATCATAGGGTATCATATACTAGGGTAGTATCATAGGGTATCATATACTTGGGTAGTATCATAGGGTAGATAAAGTATAAACATGATTCATAGGTATAATTTATAAACAATATTTTTTATACCTATCCATGACTCATGAATTTTTTAATGACTACCACCTGATGCACACTGTTTTGCTGTATTACCAGCATTTAAACATATTAGCAATTCCTGGTACTTCGTTTTCTCTCCAGCATTCTCCTCAACGGTCACAGAGACGGACACGGCGGCCTGTGTTCGCCTAGTTCCTGATTTGGTGATATGACTGAATTTCTGTGTCCATTTTTTATTACTTGGTACACCGCATCGATTATTACTCACTAGTTCAATAGAGAGATATGAAAATGAATTTGTAGTTGTTTCATCTGTTTTTTCTATTGTTGAATTTGTAGTTGTTTCATTGGAATATATAAAATTATAACATTTTTGTTCATCAAGACATTTAGCTAATAGTGTTTCTTTATCAAATTCCATTTTACATTGTCCTTTTCCAAAATCAAATTTTTGTTTGACTTTTAAAATTGTACACTCTTCATCATTACTATGCACACTATGTACTTTACATACGACAGGAACAGTAGAAAAACACACATAATCACGACCACTCACATAATTGTAAAAACAGAAAGTTGCATAGCTTAAAACACCCAAAAAGATAAAACAAATAAAATATGTGTGCTTACGTGGACTAATTCTTATTTTGGATTTTATGGGTGTTGTATGAATACCAATATCAATATTTTCAAAGAACTTTTTGATTGACAAAATATATGGAACTCTATCATGAATTTCTCCGATCAAATAAACTGCTGAAAGAATATAATAAACTGTCATTACAAAATCGATCAAACATAAAGTGATTTCATGTCCAGGTAAAGCTTTGCCACCTCGAAAGAAAAAACTGCCATGTGCAACCAAATTAAGTACAACTAGAAAACATGAAGAAAGAGTACACCCCAGTAAGAGAATAATAAGTGCTTCATAAATATAATACCACAACGTAGCTTTTTGCGTAACACTATGCTGCTCAAAAAACAGGTTTGGATTAGATTTTAATAATTTATGTGAATTCTCAGCTTTCTTTAGAAGTATTTCATGTTTTCCTACTGTGTGTGAATATATACCACCCAGAACGGAAAGAATACCCAGAAAACCTAAACCTACAATGGCTACTTCCCAATTAGCCCATGTTAGGTATCCTAAAAGAGTTATTATCATTAATATTGTACAAACAAACTGTGGAAGGAGTACAAAAAAAGCATTTGCCATTTGTTTTAGGTGTTGTCTAAGTTCTTTGTGTTGAGTTATTTTAGTACCCTTATCAGCCGATTTTAGCATAGAATATACAAAGTTATTTCCAATTCTTTGAAGTAAATATAAGGGTAATATATATGTGAATGCATACACAATTGTGTACATCAATATGAATCTGCTACAACTTTCTACACTAACAACACCACGAAAATCTGTTATGAATGACTCAGTATATGTTTCAAGGAAAAAATCGAATAAATATAACATAAAAAATACTACTATCATCTTGGATAACATTAATAATATAATAATGAACAATATGCAAGTAGTAACGACCTGAGTTTTCTGAATCATTATTCTCCCTTCTTTGAGTGCTTTAGTTGTAGATAGAGAAATGTGAGGCATTTTTGAATGAAGTCTAACTTCTTTGGTATCAAAATTCTTTAGCACAGGCAAATTGGAAGTCATTGAACTGATTGGATTTCTTGTTATTTTTCTTGTCGTAGCTTGTGCAAAGTTGCCATGTCCAAGTGTATTCACCCCTTTTTCTGTGCTAAATACTAACATCTTAAAAAAATATTATGTGAGAAAGACTGGTTGGATACTTTCTATTTTTCATTGAGTGGATCAACGTTACCATGTCCAAGTGTATTCATCTTTTTTTTGTTTCTGTGCTAATTATTAACATCTTAAAAAATATTATGTGACTGGTTAGATACTTTCTATTTTTCATTGAGTGGAACAATGAAACGAGAACAATGAAACGAGAACAACGGTCAAAGTAACGGCTGGATTTTTGCTTACGTGGCATCGATTTTCATAATTTTTTTTTTCGTGTAGATCGGCCTTGTTGTTGGGATTGGATTATAACTTTATGAAAATAACTTTTTAAGTTGGCTGGATGAAAAATGAAAAATTTAATTAGGGTTAGGTTTAAAAATAAATTATTATGAATTTGTATGATTCTTTTTACATTTTTCAGTGTTTTATATCGTTTTATATGTTGCACATGACCTCCGACAATTTTTTTAAGTGATGACACAAACCTGCCTCAGGGGGGGGGGGGCAAATATTTAATGTTTAATATCATAGGGTATCATATAGGGTAGTATCATAGGGTATATAACTATAAACAGCCTTCATTTCTAATTGTGTCCAAACAGGTACAATTTTGAATGTATATGGATTTTGTCTCTTTCGTACAAAAATTTGAATTCCTTGAGAATCTTTATATTTCATTTTTTCTATATAATCTATATATTTTGTCCAATATAGAAGCATTAACTGTTCACATATATTTGTTTCATCATACAAACTAAGATAACCAGCTATCGTTCCTGCATTGCGTAAATGTTCAGCCCATGGTTTTTCCCCGATGTATTGTTTTGTCCATTGAAGGCAAATATTTTTATCTTGTCTTGAATAATTTGATGATTCATTAGCTATGACGTCACTAGACTTGACAATATATAAAGAATTTTCATCACAAGTTCGAATCATTTCAAACAACCCTTGATATAAAGCAAGTGAGACTCGTAATTGAGTGACAGAATCATTATTTTTCATATTTTTTATTGTTTTTTTTGTTTTTTTTGTTTTTTTTGTTTTTTTTGTTTTTTTTGTTTTTTT
>LT636087.1:0-16762 GCA_900128565.1 Stramenopiles sp. TOSAG23-6 | reverse complement strand
TATTTTATATTATCAATTAAAAATTAAAAATATTTATGAATTTAAGATAACATCTTTTGGTCTACAATTTTATAATTTTTTTAATCGAAAGTGATTTATAGATAAATTATATAATAAAACTATTAACCAATTTACACTAAAAATAGGGTATAATGGTACTTATAAACTAGTAGATCGTGGTTTTATTGAATTTTTTGGACCTTTTGGATTATCTAGCTTATTATATAATAAACATTTTAACGCATTAAAACTACAAACTGGGCTAATATACCATTACACTTTTGTAATGTTAATTAGTGTAGTATGTTTAATAACTTTTGTAGGTTTTAATGATTTTATTTTTTATTTCTTAGATTTGAATATATTAGTAACTTCTTTATTAATATTCTTTATTTATGAAAAAGGGAGCGTAGCTTAATTGGTAGAGTACCGGTTTGTCGAACCGGTTTGTGCAGGTTCAAGTCCTGTCGTTCTCGAAGGAAAGGTGACTGAGTGGTTTAAAGTATTAGTTTGCTAAACTAACGCAGCAATTGCTGCTTCGTGGGTTCGAACCCCACCCTTTCCGTAAAATAACCATAATATAAATTAAAAAATCAATGGTAAATATTGAAATTGATGGTATTTCGTTTAAAGTTTCTAACAATACAACAGTATTGCAAGCTTGTACTCAAGTAGGTATCGACCTACCCCGTTTTTGTTTCCACGAACGTTTATTAATAGCAGGAAATTGTCGAATGTGTTTAGTTGAAATAGAAAAGTCTCCAAAACCTGTAACAGGATGTACCTTTCCAGTAATGGAAGGTATTAAAATTTTTACAAATACACCAACGGTTCAAAAAGCAAGAGAAGCCGTTATGGAATTCTTATTATTAAATCACCCGTTAGATTGTCCTATTTGTGATCAAGGTGGGCAATGTGACTTACAAGATCAATCATTTTTTTATAGTTCTGATAGCGGTAGGTTTTACAATGAAAAAAGAAGTGTTGAAGATAAGATAGGTGGTCCGTTAATAAAAACTATTATGACACGTTGTATCCATTGTACTAGATGTATACGTTTCGCTCATGAAATTGCAGGTGTAACTACATTAGGTACTACCGGTCGAGGTAAAAAAACTGAAATTGGTTCATACATTAAAAGTATACTTCAATCTGAACTTTCTGGAAATGTTATAGATTTATGCCCTGTAAGTAATTTTACAAAAAAAATAAACTTTCAATTATTAGGTGCTCTAACAGCAAAACCATCAGCATTTCAAGGACGTTTATGAGAACTTGAACAAGTTGAAAGTATTGATGTTTTAGATAGCGTTGGGTCCAACGTTGCTTTAAATTTAAAAGGTAATGAAATAATCAATATAACACCTTGTTTTAATAATTCTATAAATGAAGAATGAATTTCTGATAAAACACGGTTTTATTATGATAGTTTAAATATCCAAAGACTAGTTTTTCCAAAATATAAAACAGTTAATAACACCTTTGAAACAAAAAGTTGAAAAGATGTTTTTAAGTTTATAAAACTGTCTACAAAGGCAGCAAATAATAAAATAGGTATTGTTTCAAGTAAATTTACAAGTTTAGAAACTTTATTGATTGCAAAAACATTTTTAAATTTAAATGGAAGTTCATTATTATTTAATGATGAGCTTATTACAAAGTCACAATATAATTTAAATTTACCTTTTAATTATAAATTTAATACAACATTAAAATTATTAGAATATACTGATTTTTGTTACCTTATAGAAGCTAACCCTAAAAAAGAGGCATCTGCCTTACAAATAAGATTACGTAAAAATGTTTATAATGGTCGTATGAAAGTTTACTATACTGGACCATTCCAAAACCTTGGTTATGAATCAAAGTCTTTAGGTTTAAATTTAAATAATAATTACCAATTTTTAGAAGGATCTAATTTAGCTGTTAAAAACCTACAAAAAGCTAAAACACCAATAATAATTTTTGGTAATAATGAAGTAAGTAAAAATACAAATGCAACTTATTCTATTTTAAAAAGAAATCTAAATTCATTGTATACCAAAGATTATAATGCAATAAACCACCTAACAACAAACATGGGCCTTATTAATGCTTGTGAATTAGGTTTACAATCTATTAATTTAAAAAAGTTACAACAACTTCATACTGTATTTTTACTAAATACAGATAAAATAAATTTAAACCTTTTAAATAAAAAAACTAAAGTAATTTATATAGGTTCTCATGGTACTAATGATATTAATAACATTAATCTTTTTTTACCAAGCCTTACAACTACTGAATCAGAAAACCATTTTTTAAATATTAATAGTTTTCTGCAAAAAACTAAAAAAGCCCATGCAGGGAAAAAAGAATCACGACAAGATTGAAAAATTTTTACAGCGCTTCTACAATATTTAAACTATGATGTTAAAATAACAAATCAAAAAACTTTAATGAAAACTTTTGAAAATAATTATAAATTTTTATTGACAAAGAAATATGTTAAAGAAACAATACTAATCAATTCTAATTTAGAAACAAATTATAAAAATAATTATGTATCTAAGCCAAACATACGAGATTTTTATGTAACAGATATTCTTACCAAAAATTCAAGAATTATGAATAAAACCTCATTAAGCACTACTAAAATTAATTTCAACTAATACAAAAAATATTTTGATGCTATCAAAACTGACACTTTTTGTTATTTCAATTATCTTAAAAAGCCTTATTTTAATAATTCTTTTATTAGTTACTGTAGCATTTTTTACTTTATTAGAAAGAAAATTAATGTCTTCTGTACAACGACGTCGAGGACCTAATGTTATAGGTTTTTTTGGGTTATTACAAGCTATTGCTGATGGTGTTAAACTTATATTAAAAGAAACAATCATACCTAGTTCTAGTAACCCTATTATTTTTGTCCTTTCACCAATCTTTACATTTATACTAGCACTACTTGCCTGAGTTGTAATCCCTTTTGGTAACAATGCGGTTATAGCTAATTTAAATTTAGGTGTACTTTATTTTTTTGCTATATCATCTTTAAGTGTATATACAATAATTATGGCAGGGTGATCTAGTAATTCAAAATATGCTTTTTTAGGGGCATTACGTTCTGCAGCACAAATGATTTCTTATGAAATTGCTATAAGTTTTACTGTATTAACAGTTTTTTTATGTGCAGGTTCATTAAACTTAACAGATATAGTCTTCGCACAAAAACAAGTATGGTATGTTTTACCCCTATTCCCAATGTTTTTGGTATTTTTTGTTTCAGCTTTAGCTGAAACTAACCGGCACCCTTTTGATCTACCAGAAGCTGAAGCTGAGTTAGTTTCAGGTTATAGTGTTGAATATTCCGCTATGGGGTTTGCTTTGTTTTTTTTAGGTGAATATAGTAATATTTTAACAATGTGTGGGGTTATCTCTATTTTCTTTTTAGGAGGTTGATTTGCACCTTTAGACTTTTTAAATATTATACCTGGACCTTTCTGATTTAGTTTAAAAATTTTATTTTTTGCTTCATTATTTATACTTGCCCGAGCAATGCTACCAAGATTCCGTTATGACCAACTAATGTATTTAGGTTGAAAAGTATTTGTACCTTTAACTTTAGGATGGTTGTTTTTTATCGCGGGGATCCTAATAGGATTTGATAGTTTATATAATATTTTTTACCTTTAATTTTTAAAATGCCTATAAGTTTAACTAAGTATTTAATAATCTCAATTTCACTTTTAACAATTTCTTTTTTAGGTATAATTTTAAATAGAACATCTATAATAATTATTTTCATATCTATTGAATTAATGCTTTTAAGCATTAATTATAACTTTATAATATATTCAAGGTTTTTAGATGATATTTTAGGACAACTATTTTCATTACATTTTTTAACTTTAGGAGCAGCAGAATCTGCTATAGGTTTAGGACTTGTTGTAATGTTTTATAGAATACGTAATAATATAGCAGTAAATTCAATGATTATAAGATTTTAATTAATTTTTTTTATAATTTAGAACTTAGAAATACAACAATAAAGAAAAACTTAAATACAATACATGGATAACATAGATTTTTTTAACCAACGAATTCGTATATTATATCTAGAAAAATTTAGTTATAAACACCCAAAAGAAATACCAAATTTAAATAGAATTGATTTTAAATTTGATATTAAAAATGGGAAAACTACATTACCAGCATTGGTAGCACTAAAATTAATAACAAACACAAAACCTGTTTTACAAAAAGAAACAAAAAATAAAAATAAAAGTTTAAAACCCAAAATTACTGGATGTTCTACATCTTTAATTAAAAAAGATTTAAATGATTTTTTTAATAAATTTTTACATATATATTTACCACAAATACAATTTTTTAAAGGATTAAACCCCAATAAAACTAATAACTTATACAGTTGTAATATAGAAGATATTTCTATATTTACTGAACTTGAAAGTGAATTTGAACACTTTCTACTATTGAAAAACCTAAAAATTGATTTTTTATTATCTAATAACAATATAATAGAAAATTTATTTTTTTTTAAAATACATAACATACTTATAAAGTAAAATGATACAACCAGGAACTTTATTAAATATTTCAGATAATTCAGGTGCTAAATCCGTTGAATGCATCAAAATCTTAGGTAAAGCTAACCACAGTTACGGAACAATAGGTGACCTTATTGTTGTTTCTGTAAAAAAGTTACGTAAAAAAGGTAATATAAAAGTAAAAAAAAAAGAAATATGTTTAGGTTTAATTACACAAACCAAAAGAAATAAAACACGAAATCAAAGTAATTCTTTTTATTTTGGGGCAAATAATTGTATACTCTTAACTAAAAAGAAGAATTTTATTGGGAATAGAGTTTTTGGTGTTTTACCTAAAGAATTAAAGCAAAAAAAATATTAAAAAATTTTAACTTTAAGTTCTAAATTTAAATAAAATGCATACTGTTTTTAAAAATTACAGCGCTTCTTTAGTAAATGTTTTAAGATTTTCTATAATAACCGTCGCCTTTACAAGAACAGGTGAATTAGTTTTTAAAGTGTTTAAAGATAGCTTTATCCACTTTATTCAATTTCTCAAATTATTTGCATTAGCTCTATTTAGAGTGGTGAATGACTATACATGTGTAGACTACCCTGAATAAAAAAACCGTTTTGAATTAGTTTTACAATTAACAAGTTTTAATTTTAATACAAAAATTCGAGTTAAAACAACCTTAAGTGAACTTTCTACAATACAAACAATTTCAGAAATATTTAAATCAAGTAATTGATTAGAAAGAGAAATTTTTGATTTGTATGGTATAAATTTTACGAAACATAAAGATTTAAGGCGAATTTTAACAGATTACGGTTTTACTGGACACCCTTTTCGAAAAGATTTTCCTTTAAGTGGTTTCCTTTCAGCAAGGTATAATGATTTGATCAAGCGAGTATGTTTTGAAAAAAATGAATTTGCACAAGAATTTAGAATATTCAACTCACTTTCAAGTTGAAATAATAATAATATATAAATATGTTTTTTAGTTATATTACAGAATTAAAAAATCGAATTTTTATACTAATATATGCTTTTATTTTCAATCTTATTTTTTGTACAAGCAACTTAGAAATATTATTATATATATCAACAAAACCAATCAGTAAATTTAAAGGTTTTAATTTCATTTTTACTGAAATAAGTAATGCTTTCACATGTTATTTAAACCTACTTGTAATCTATAGCTTACTTTTAACGTTACCTTTCTTGATATTGAATATTTTTTATTTTTTAACTCCTAGCCTATATAAATATGAACATTCTATTATTAAAAACTTATTATTTATATCTTTAAGTTTATTTTTATTTACATTTTTCTTTATAAACTTAATATTCCTACCAAACTTATTAACATTTTTTTTTAAATTTGAGATAACACAATACCCTTTCAATATTTTTTTTGAAGGGCGTATTGATACTTATTTAAGTTTTTTTATTAAAATATATTATATGTTCCTTATAATATTTCAATTTCCTATATGAATTTATTTTTTTTTTACTATAAATATTTTGAATATTGAAATGTTATCTAATCATAGAAAAATATTTTATTTTATTTTTCTAATATTAGCAGCACTTATAACACCTCCAGATTTAATAAGCCAAATAATTATGATTATACCTTTTATATTATTTTTTGAAATAACTTTAAAACTTATAATCTTATTAAAAAATTATAAACAAAAAAATGAAAAAATTTAATAATAAATTTTTAAAAAAAATTCTATTCACTAACGGTTCAATATCATTTTTGAAAATAAACAATTTTAAAAAATTCCAACGTTTTGAAAATGATTTATATAATAAACCTAATACAAAAAATTTAAATGAAAAGTAACATTTATAAAGAACAAAAAAGACGAAACCTATACTTAAAAAATGAAAAAACAAATTTTATCAAAAAAGGACTATCAATCCTAAACGATGATAAAATGTTTGATTTTATAAACCAAGACGCTTCAAAAAGCTTAAAAACTAACCGTAAAGGCCTTAAAGTTAAAATTAACAACCGGTGTGTTATATCTGGGCGGCCAAGATCGGTATTTCAAAAATTTAAAATATCAAGAGTTGTGTTAAGAGAAAAAGCCAGTTATGGTTTAATTACTGGACTTTCAAAAATTAGTTGATAAATTATGACTGATTATATAGGAGATCATTTTTCAAGGATTCGTAATGCCCAAATGTCTAAACAATCTTTTACATTTTTAAACTATACAAAAATTAGCCTTAATATTGTAAAAATTTTACAAGATGAAGGATTTATTCGAGGTTTTAGTATAGATTCTTCAAAAAAGATGATTAAAACATTTTTAAGATATAACAATAATACTATTTTTATTAAAAAAATTAAAAGAATATCAAAACCAAGCCGTCGTGTTTTTTTTTCATTAAAGTTTTTAGCAAGTTTAAATTTTAATGCAGGTATATTTTTAATAAGCACACCTAAAGGACTAATGACTCATAAAAAAGCTTTGAAGCTTGGACTAGGTGGAGAAGCAATTTGTTTTATCCTATAAAAAATAATGCAAATTTTAAAAGAAGAAATACTGATTCCTAAAAATATTGATATAAAAGTATTCCATAATTTTATAAAATTAAATGGACCTTGTGGTTGTGTTATATTAAAAAATAAAAGCTATATCAAACTAAACCATGACCGTACATTAAATAAATTAACAGTAACTTTCAAAAAAAATAATTTAATGAACAAATCTAAGGTTGATTTTGAAAAAAAATTTGCTAATTACACAATCCAACTAAACCGAAGTTTAAAAACTATAACATTTCAATTTTTTTTACAATTAAAGCTGGTTGGTATTGGTTACCGTTTCATTTCTTTTATTGATAATATTCTAAAACTACGTGTAGGTTTTTCAAATATTATTGATTTTAAAATACCCAAAAATATTAAGGTTGTTATACAAAAAGCAACACTAATAACTTTATATAGTAATGACCTTTTATGTTTAAAGCATATAAGCACATCTATGAAAAAAATTAGAAAATTAGATAGTTATAAAGGAAAAGGTCTTTTATATCTAAATGAAAACCCAACTTTAAAAGAAAGTAATAAGAAAAAAATTTAAATGGCTTTTAACAAAAATATTAAAAATAAAAAATCATTAATATTAAACACCCTAATTTTTATGGGAGCCCATATCGGTTCAAAATTAACAGATTTAAAAAATACAAAAACAAACTCTTTTATTTTTTTTATAGAAAAAAAAATATATTTTTTCAATATAAAAAGAATCATTAGAGACCTAAAACAAAGTTTGTTTTTTATTAAAAAGATAATATCAAACGGTGGTTTTATATTAATAATTACTGGATTTAAAATTGAAAATAAAAAATGAATACAAAATATAACATCCTTATTTGAAAAATATAATATTTGTATTATTAATAAAGAATGATCAGGTGGACTTTTAACCAATATTTTTGGTTTAAAAAAAACATTTAATGATTTTCGATATAACCCAAAATTACCTGTTAAAACCTATTATACTAAGTTAATTATCTCAAAATTGAAAAAGAAAAGAAAGCAACAAATTAATTTATTTTTTGATAGATTTGATATCTTAGAAAAATTATATTTTTTACCCAATCTTTTATTATTACTTAATAATTTTAGTACACAAGAAGGTAATAATGAACTTTTAAAAGAAATTATTAGACTAGATATACCAAGTATTGCCTTAGTTAAAAATGCTAACTATAACAAATATATAGATTTTCCTATCTTTTGTAATAATCAATCAATCATTTTTATTAAATTTTATTTAACTTTAATAAAAAAAACACTAAGATTTTTTAAATAAAAATATGGTTAAACCTTTTCATTATAAACATAAACTTTCAGCCAAATTAAAGACAGTTTTAAGTAATTTTAACAAAATTAATAATTTTAAAAAACGTAAATGAAATTGATTCCGTTTTAAATTTTCACAGAATCAACAAAAAAAATGACAATTTTCAAATAGAGCTTCTATTTTTACTTCATTTTTAAGTAAAAACCGAAGACAATCAAAAAATAATATTTTTAATAATAATTTTAGTCAAAAAAACAAACGTTTCTATAAATTTTTTTATGTTAATTGCTTATTTTTAAGACATCTTTTAAAAAATTCATATAGTTTTTTAAAAAATAAACAATTAAAAAAACTTTTTTTTAAAAGCCGTACTAAAAACCTAAGTAATTTTATTTTTTTGAAAAAATTGAACACAAGGTTGGACGCTGTTGTATACCATTTTTTATATCATTTAAATATTTTTAAAAGTTTTCACCAACTACGAAAATTTATTTTGTATAAAGGTATGCTAATTAATAATAAATTATGTAAAAACCCAAATACACAAATTAAACCGAATGATATTATAGAATTACCTAAAGAACCAAAATTAAATATTATACTTTTATTATTTAAAACACGGTTCTGTAACTGATTAAAATATTTTCATAAGCAATTATATATCTTACAAGAATACCGTAAAAAAAAATTACAAAAACGTTTATACCTATTTCTTTCAATAAGAAAGAAGTTTAGACAAAAAGCAACCCAATACCTCTATAAAAATTTAAATAAAATTAATATGAAAAATTTAAAAGGTATCTTAAAATATTTCAAATACATAGAATACTTATTTGAAAGTTTTAAATTTGATTATTTTTCAAACTATACAACAAATATTAATTTTGATAAATTTTATATCTTATCAAAAAAAATAACCCATAGTATCAAAAAAAAAATAAAGTTATTTTATAAATTTAATAAGATAAAAACTAAACTAATTTGAATACAAAAATTAAAAACTATTTTAAAAAAAAATAAAAATACTATGTTATTGAAAAAAATTATTAAATTAGAACATTTATTTTATAATTTTATAAAGTATAATGCATATAATTTTATTAATAAAATTAAAAATAACAAGCAAATTTATAATTTTTTACATATAGATTATAATAATTTTACTTGTATACTTTTAGAAAATGTAGCTAATAAAAAAAATTTAGAATACGCAAATAATAGTGCAAATTTAAATTATATCAGTTACATACATCTAAAATAAATTTAGAATATAACTAAGTTTTTATTAAACAAAATTTAAGCAATGCAAAGACAGATTCTTTTATTTATACATAAGTATAAATCATTAGAAAATAACAATAAATACTAAATTAAAACTATTAAAAAAAAATTTACAAAAACCTAATAACTCTAAATTAAGCACTTTACAAGCGGCTTAAACAAAAAATAAGACATTTAGTTTTTTGCCACGGCAAGCGTGCATTTATCAAGTTTAGGTGTTTTTTTACTGACTACCCCCTATGCAAAAATTACAAATAATTAATGGAAAAAATCAACCACTTTAAGACTGCATTAAAAGCGGCTTACTGTTTTTAAGATAAAATAGTTTTAATCCCTAATATAGATGGTTAATAAGAAACGGCCGAACCTCTTACCACTACCCTACAACTATAACCTACCTATATATTATAGATATCTTTATATTTATACGAAAATAAATAGAACAAAAAAAACTATTAAAAAAAATCTTACATAAAACCAATATTCGTAACTTAGGCACTTTACAAGCGGCTTAAACAAAAAACAAGGCATTTAGGTTTTACCCACGGCAAGCGTGCGTTTATCAAGTTTAGGTGTTTTTTTACTGACTACCCCCTATGCAAAAATTACAAATAATTAACGGGAAAAACCAGGCACTTTCAAGGTGGCTTAAACAACCTTTAAATTCTTTAAAATAAAGTAACTTACTTAAAATAAAAAGCATCTAAAACTTTATCAAAATAAATTACTTTAATAAAACGTAAATAATAAAAAGCACTTAATACACTAAACAATATAGCAAAAATAACTAAAAAATATAATGAAGATTCTAGTGCTGATAAAAACACGTAACTCTTTGCGTAAAAACCAGCTAATGGAGGAATCCCTGCCATTGAAAATAGATTTACTAAAAAAGTCACACTAATCACTGGATTAACTCTTGCTAAATTTTGAAGATCTACAATATATTTGATACGCTTTTTTTTAAATTTTAGCAATAATACAATTGATCAAATATTTAAAGCCATTAAAACATAAAATATCAAATAAAAAAATAAACCTACAAGACCTTCAAAAGTCCCTGTTGCAAAAGCAATAAGTAAGAAACCTACATGAGTTACTGAACTGAAAGCTAAAAATCTCTTAATACGTAGTTGCCGCAAAGATGATAAACTACCAACACCTATTGAAATTAGCGCAATTAATATAATAATACTTTGTCATAAAAAAATCATATCATAAAATACAAAGTAAAATAAACGAGCTAATACAAAAACTATACCAATTTTAGGAAGAACTGCAAACATAAGAGCTACATTTGTAGGAGCTCCCTCATAAACATCTGCAATTCACAAATGGAAAGGAGCCGCAGCCATCTTAAATAAAAAACCTGTAATTAAAAAAATTAAACCTAAAGTTAAACGTTCTGTGAATTCAAAACTAAAACTTGAAGTATTCAAAAATATTAAGTTATAATCAAAGTTAATAACTAATTTAGCTAAACATTCAAAGTTTGTTGTACCAGTAACCCCATAAATTAAAGATATACCAAATAATAAAAAACCTGATGAAAGTGCACCTAAAATAAAATATTTTAAACCAGCTTCAGTTGAAAAAGCTGAGTCTTTTTTTAGAGTTGCTAAAATGTAAAAAGCAAGACTTTGTACTTCTAAAGCTAAGAACATTGATACTAAATCACAAGAAGATATAAAACATAAAAGCCCAAGCAGAGAAAATAGTATTAATAAATTAAATTCAAAACTATTAAACTTTTCTTTTTTTATAAAATTAAAAGAAACTAAAACACAACAAAAAACTGCTGCAAGAATAATTAGTTTAATGAATATTAAAAAATCATCTACAAAAACTAAACTATTAAAAATTACAAAATTAGTTAACGGATTGTTATATACTAAAAAAAAACTTAATGATATAACCAATAATAACAAATAATAAAACTCATAAACCAAATACGGGTATTTATTAGATTTATTATTTATAATGTAAAAAAAAAATAAAAGTATAAATAAAATAGATAATAAAATAAAAATTTCTGCGAAAAAAACTTTAAAGTCAAAAATTCAAAAATTTGCAAACATAATATTTAATAAAGATCTGGTTGTATTATTTAATATGAAACCATCTTATTTTTTAAACAAATAAATAGTTTATTTTACAATATAAAACTTAATTAATATTTAAAATATTAAGGCTATATAAAATTAATTCTATTAAAGAGCAAATAAAATTAAAAAAGCCATCATTAAAGCAAATAAAGCCATAGCTTCTGTTAAAGCAAAACCTAAAATACAAATTTTAAACATTTCTTGTTGTAATGAAGGGTTTCTAGAAAAACCAATAATATAAGCACCAAATACTGTACCAATTCCTGCTCCTGCTCCAGCTAACCCAATTGTTGCTGCACCTGCTCCTATCATTTTTGCTGCATCTAAAATCATAATTTAATAACTTAAAGAAAACCTAATAAAAATATATGAAAGAATCACACTTGATTATATAAAAAAAATTAAAGATAAATAATTTATTTACTTTCAGCCACAGGTTCCCCTACGACTACCTTGTTACGACTTCATTACAATCACAAATTAAACTTTAATACCCATTAAAGAATTTTAAACTATGTAAAAAAAACTTAATAGATACTTCAAGCCTAACTTACTTTTCTAACGTGACGGGCGGTTTGTACAAAGTTTGTATTAAAATTTCACCGCAACGTGATGATTTGCGATTACTAGCGATTCCAATTTTATATAGGCGAATTACAGCCTATAATCCAAATTTAAGGAAAATTTAAATATTTGCGATTATTCAAATAATTGCTTATTATTGTCTTTCCTATTGTAGCACGTGTGTAGCCCAACCTGTAAGGGCCATGATGACTTGACGTGATCCTTGCCTTCCTCTAACTTTCATTAGCTGTCTTTTTAAAGAATTTAAAAACTTAAATACAATAAAGTTTTAAACAACTAAAAATAAGGGTTACGCTCGTTATGGAGGAATTAACCAACCCATCTCACGACACGAGCTGACGACAGCCATGCAACACCTGTTTTTCTTTTACTTTAATAAAAATTTAATAAAAAAAATAGCAAAAGTTGGTAAGGTTTCCCGCGTATTATCGAATTAAACCAAATGCTCCACCGCTGTTCCAAACTCCCGTCAATTCCTTTGAGTTTTAATCTTGCGACCGTACTCCCCAGGCGGAATGTTTAACGTGTTAACTTTAATCCTGAGATACCTCAAGATTTAACATTCATCGTTGACAGCATAGACTACCGGGGTCTCTAATCCCGTTTGCTACCTATGCTTTCGTTCCTCAGTGTCAGTATAAGCCTAGGTGACCGCCTTCGCCTCTGAAATTCTTTTTAATATCATAAAATTTTATCTCTACATTAAAAATTCTGTCACCCCTTACTTAACTCTACCTTAACTGTTAAAACTATGAACCAAAGTTAAGCCTTGGTCTTTTTAGAAAACTAGTTAAGAAACCTACGAACCCTTTACGCCTAATAACTACGAATAACACCTGCCCCCTCTGTATTACCGCGGCTGCTGGCACAGAAATTTGCCGGGGCTTCTTTTTCAAATAATGTCACTATCTTTTTTGATGAAAAAGCTTTTCAACTAAGTTGCTGTCTATCACTTACGTAGTTTTGCTGGATCAGACTTTCGTCCATTGTCCAATATTCCTCACTGCTGCCTCAATTGAGTCTGGACCTTGTCTCAGTTCCAGTGTGGCGGTACATTCGTTAAAACCCGCTAAGCATCTAAGGCTTTACCTCTTTAAAAGGTAAAAACACCTAAAACTGTGTAAACACGTCTTTAAGCAATATATATTTGAAACTTGCCAAAATATACTTTTTTATGGTATTTATAAATTATCCCAAACTTAAAGATAGTTTTTTTACATAATTACTCACCCGTACGCCATGGTTTTTTAAACCATTCAACTTGCATGTGTAAAAGCAAACTACTAGCGTTCATTCAGAACCAGGATCAAATCCTTAATTTAATTCTAAGAAACTAGATCTAAATCATCTAATTTTTTATTAAAAAAAATGAAAATTATTAAGATTTTTAAGCTTAAAAAATTACTAATCTTACACTTAAAACTTAGCAAAGTAATTATCTTTTACTGTATATTAAAATTTTTTAAGGATGGTTTCTTATATTGATGTTTTCAACAATTATCCATTATAAATGTAGCTACTCAGCGCTGCTATTAATATAACAACTGAAAAACCATTGATTTACCCTCACCAATCCTTTCGTACTAGGATTTGAACCTTTCAATTTTAAACTTAAACGGTAGATAGAAACCAAACTGTCTCACAACGTTCTAAACCCAACTCACGTTCTGCTTTAATCGGCGAACAGCCGAACCCTTGGAACCTGCTTCAGCTCCAGGATGCAAAAAGTCGACATCGAGGTGCCAAACAACTCCATCAATAAGAGCTCTCAAGAGTCATAAGCCTGTTATCCCTAGAGTACCTTTTATCCGTTGAGCGATAATTTATCCATACACCATTACCGGATCACTATGATCAACTTTCGTTCCTGCTTGATTTGTCAATCTTACAGTCAAGCAAACTTATACCATTATACTCTACCAATAATTTTTTAATTATTTTGAGTTTACCTTATATACACCTCCGTTACTATTTAAGAGGCGGCCGCCCCAGCCAAACTACCAATTATAAAGTGTCCTTAATAAAGATCATTATTTAAGTTAGCCACAAAAAAGAAAAAGGGTGGTATTTCAAGAAAGCTTCCATTTAACCTAGCGATTAAATTTCAATAGCTCCCACCTATGCTACACATCGTCTTTTTGTAAGCAATATAAAAATGTAGTAAAGGTTCATAGGGTCTTTTCGTCTTACCGTTTATACTCCGCATCTTCACGGACATTTCAATTTCATTGAGTTTATGTTGGAGACAGTGAGAAAGTCGTTACGCCATTCATGCAGGACGGAACTTACCCGTCAAGGAATTTTGCTACCTTAGGACCGTCAGAGTTACAGCCGCCGTTTACGAGAGCTTAGTTTCAAAGCGTAAACAATTCCACTTAACTTTTTCGCACCGGGCAGGCGTCAGTCCCTATACTTCATCTTACGATTTTGCAGAGACCTGTGTTTTTATTAAACAGTCGCTATCTCCTATTTTATGTCACCTTACAAAAGGCACTCTTTATCCCAAAGTTACAGAGTCAATTTGCCGAGTTCCTTCAACATAATTATCTCAAGCGCCTTAGTACATTTATACTTATTTACCTGTGTCGGTCTTGGTACGATTATTTTTTCTACTTTTTCCTGAAATATATATAAATATATTTAATTTTTTATGTTAAATAAAATTTAATTTATATTTGTTAACTAGAATATTATAAAAATAAAAATTATAACTCATCAAATACAGCTTTCGCCTTTTTTTTAGAGATCGTATTACCTTGAAATGTTTATCAGCGTCCAAGAAACCTTAAATTTACGGCGATAATGTTTATATCATTACATTATTTATCATTACTCATTCCAGTATACTCACTTTTGATTTAACAAAAAACTTTACAGCTTTTCTCTTTAAATTACAAAACGTTTTGCTACCAATAAACTAAAATATTTTAATTTATTTTATTAATTCGGTATAAATTGTTAAGCCTCTATACATTTTTGGTTGAAAAAAAAACTTGATCAATAAGCTGTTACGCACTTCTTAGAGGATGCTTGCCACTAAAGCTACCTTTTGATTATTTTCGTAATTTTATCTCCTTTTCCACTTACAATTTATTTGAAGACCTTATTAAATAATTAGGGCTGTTTCCCTCTTGTCTTAAGACCTTAGCATCTAAAGACTGTCTATAAAATAATAAAAAATCCAATTCAGAGTTTGCATAAGTTTGGTAAACTCTAAGAGCCCCCGCACCTTAGCAGTGCTTTACCTGAATTTTTATTGTTTTATGCTCTACTTAAATAGATTTCGCAAAAAACCAGCTATTACCAAGTTTGATTAGACTTTCACCCCTAATTAGAAATCATCACCGCCTTTTGCAACAGACGTGTGTTCGGTCCTCCCGTTTAATTTACTAAACGTTCAACCTGTTCCTAACTAGATCACTTGGATTCGGGTCATATTTATAAAACTTATTTTTTTCAAAATCACTTTTAATTACGCCTAATTAACAAAAATTTAAGCTTGCTTTATAAAAAAACTCACTGGACCATTATACAAAAGGTACTAACTTTATTTTATAAAAATAAAGAAATGCTTTATAACATTGAATTTCAAATACAATACGAAGAATGTATACTTACCCTTTCCCTCACGGTACTAGTTCACTATCGATTTTTAAAAAATTTTAAGCTTAGAGGATGGTTCCTCTTTCTTCAAATAAGATTACACAAAACTTATTTTACTATAAAAAATAATTTATAAGTATATACAGGATTTATATTAAAACCTTTTCTTAATTCTATACTATAAGTTATTTATACTTTTTACTGGTTTCGCTCGCCACTACTACCAACAACTCGTTTGATTTTTTCCTTAGTTAATTAGATGTTTCAATTCACTAAGTTTTTTTATTAATAAACTATAAAATAAAATACTTTTTACTGTTTTCACATTAGGGACTTATAAATATAAGAAATTTCCTTATATATAAATTTTCGCAATTTAATACGCCTATTTTTAAAATCAAGGTATCCTTTCAAATGCTTAAAATAAAAACATAAAACTTTTATGAAAAGAAAAATATTAACTTTTTTTATAAAAAAAAAGTTTACAACTTTTAAAATAAAAAGCTAATAATTTTTGCTTAAATAATAATATATTTAATAACCTCAAAAAAAGACCATCATGGGACAATTTGTTAAACAAACTTATATTTGAAGGGTAATATAACTTGTTACGATAAAAAATACCGATTAAATAATAGTTTTTCGAACTTTTGTCAAAACTAAAATTAAAAGTATCAAAATTTTCTGATTTTACTGTTGCAATGTATAAAAGACCATTTAATAAAGTCTTAAAAGGTTTAGCAAAACCAAAAGAATCTAAATTCTTTTTTAAAAAACGAACATTAACTAATCTAGAAAAAGCCCCTTGAGATTTTAAATGGTTTTTTA
>LT636086.1:0-16766 GCA_900128565.1 Stramenopiles sp. TOSAG23-6 | reverse complement strand
CACTACTGATACTAACCACTTGCTTTTTAGCCTTTCGTTTCTTCGGAGCCTTCTTCTTCGGCGATGACGTGTCCAATTTATTGGAGCCTTTTACACGACGAATAGATCGCCCAACTCCAGTTTCAGCATGGATTTGTCTCATACGCTTGAGATTCACAGTGTATTCAAAGCCGTCCATTTCGATTCTTACAATTTTTTCTGACTTGTTGAAACCTGATTCTAACAAAGTATTGATGTCAGAGGTATAATCAACAAAATCTGTAGTACCAGATTTTGACCACTGCCACTTATAAACACCTGAAGTATCTGAAGCTGGCTTTTTCTTTGATTTCTTGGAACGCTTAACAGGACTCTTCTTCTTCATAGTAGGGCCTTCATCGTCTGAAGAAAGTATTATAGGTTGTTTCTTTCTTTTCTTTGACGACTCCGACTTTTTGGGAGATGACTTTTTGGGGGTTGCTTTCCCTCCCGTCGCAGGACCTTTGAAGAAGCCACGGATATCCATGAATGAAAACTCACTTATCCTTTAAGCTAATATAACGGATTTTAATAGTACCTTTAGAAAAATAAGTTTCTCGAGTCGAAACAAGGAGATAAGTCGAAACCTATCAATCAAAAAATAAGAGGGTTTTCGAAAATATCGATACCCGGTACCTCGAAAAATGATTTCGTGTTGTACTATCCGTATATAAATTCTTTACCTAAAGAAACATCAAAAAATAGTATTCAGTGCTGACTTCTTCTTTGTGTGCAGTTGTACATTGTATTTCAGTACTAAAAAGCGATTGTAATAGTCACGCAAAATGGCCTCTTTGGATCGTGACCAGGTTAACCGAGCAGTAAAATCACTGTTGAAATATGTACAGGCAAAGAAGGATGCACAAAGTAAGATATCTCTACTTGATGATGGTGAAAACATCTCCTTGATTTTGTCTCTGGTTAAAATTCCAGACAAACCTTCAAACAAGCCAATTCACATTCCAATCCCCAACACGCTTTTCGACGAAAACTCAACTGAGATGTGTTTATTCGTGAAAGAAAGTGATGCAAAGGATGTGAAAGCAAAATTGGAAGCGGAACCAGTTGATGGTCTCAAAAAAGTTATTGGTCTCAACAAACTACGCAAAAACTATGCTCAGTATAAGCAACGACGCGAGCTCTTGAGCTCTTACGACGTTTTCTTGACAGATGACCGCATCTTACCTATGTTACCAAAGGCAATCGGAAAGAAGTTCTTTGTCGCTAAGAAACAACCAATTCCAATCAAAGTAATTGGTAGAAGAAATCTTAAGAAACAAGTAGAGCGTGCGCGTAACGCTACATATCTTTATCTTGGTTGGGGTGCGTGCAGTTCGGTGCGCATTGGCCTCACTAATATGGAACATGAAGCAATCGTTGATAACATTATGGGTGCTATGGAAACGATTTCTCTTAAAATACCACGTAAAATGAAGGGTATTCAAGCTATTCACATTAAAACTTCTAATTCTATTGCTTTGCCAATATACAATTCTCTCCCATTCGACACTTCTTCGATTGATACTAGTGTTGAAGAAGAACAAAAAGTTTTGGATAAACCAGTCGCTGTTTCTATGCCATCTAAAAAGAAGCGTAAAGCTAGCACTTCTAATAAACAAGTGAAAAAATCAAAGACAGGAAAAAAGAACCGTGCTTCTAAAGTAAGCGCATAAATATAGTTGTAGTTTTTATTAATATAAAAGTCCATGTTTTTACTATATGTAGTGTATGCCACGAAATCTTATATTTCTTTGTTTTAAAATTCCCTGTTTTTTTTCGTAGATAATTTCGTACCTAACAAATCGTCGGGACTTCGGCATTCGAATTGGATGATATGAAACCGTAAAACGTCATCAAAAGTCCACGATACCGTATAAGGCAAGGGTATATCATTATTTTTTTTCTTCAAGTTTATGATACTTTTAAGCATTTCCTAAAGTTCATTGCACTCTTGAATCTTGACGTACAAGTATCCCTCGAAATTTTATGAATTGTTATATATATCATAGTCCACAGAAAGAAATGATAGCCTATTGAACAAGTGAAACTACCAACCTTCAGAAAATGTTAAAGAAGGGACACCGAAAAAAAGGCAAGAAATGTATTTCAAGTATCATTTTCAAAGAAACTGATTGCATGGAGCTTATGCAAGATGCACTTCATCGAATAATGTTGCGAGAAAGCATAATTCAACAGCTAAGGCACGCCATAGAAACAACGGATTTTAAAGATAGACGTAAACGAGTTAATGATTTACTTGATCTTGTGCGAGCTTCGACAATGGAAACTGTTGAAGCCATACAAAACTGGAAGGAAGTACGCCGCGTAAACGGAGACGACTCAACTTTTCGTTGGCGAGGAATAATCTATTTAGTTAAGATACCATCTGATCTTGATTTTGTGTCTAATTCCCGATTAGGACCGCGTATTGAGTCGAGTTTAGGGTTTGCTCTATATCGAAACCCTCTGGTGATGCCTTTTGCATTAGGCGAGGCAGAAAAACTTCTACCTAGTGAAGACGACACTGCTGCAGCACTACGTGTATGGGAAATGGATCTTCAACGTGTTAAACGAACTGAGAAAGCTCTTTTAGAGGCCGAAAAACAATATGGAGTCCACATTCAAGATGAACATGGTATTCCTATTACACCAGCTGCAGCAACTGCGCTTCTAGCTACAATAGCTGCGG
Organism: Stramenopiles sp. TOSAG23-6; assembly: GCA_900128565.1. Taxonomy (NCBI): domain Eukaryota; species Stramenopiles sp. TOSAG23-6. The sequence continues at coordinate 14,059 of LT636086.1, read as the reverse complement.
CAAATGCAAGCCGCTGTGCTATTGAAGTATCAGGATGGAAACCACCATTAGAGAAACTTCCAAGATTTCGTAATTGGAAAGGAGAATTTGAAAAACGCGAAGATATCACATTACTAGATTCTAAAAAATGGTGTGAATTTCTTCGCCATAATGGTATGTGTGGAGATGGAATCATGGTATCCAATGACGACAGTGATAGTAGTAGTAGCCCTACATCATCATGGGGTGGTCCATTGGCAAAAATTGCATTTTCAAGATTTATGGAAGACGAAATTAGTGGAGCTCAATACTTCGAATTGAATAATGATGATTTACTTGATCTTGGTGTTGGTCCATCACTTCGAGAACGTCTTGCAGCTTTAGTAAATATGGCACATATTGCAACAAAAGGTGCAAAAGATAAAGGCGAAGAAAAAAATAATTAAAAATAAAAGCTCCTAATATGTACTTATCTTTTTCATCATTTAGGGTACGATGTTCAGGAAGATTTTTTACTTGCCTGGACTGAATTGGTTTCTTATTTCGTGTTTTCCCCGTTTTTTCGAGGCGTCGCATATATCCGATAATGTCCGTTATAATTATTCTCGGCCAAAGCTGTTTATTTTTTTTTCTACGTTCTTTTACTACGTTTCTTTTAACAACCACATTAAAATGTGTTCACACTACACAATATCTGCTATCATAATCATTTCACTCTCTAGTACAGTCGTTAGTGAAAAATGTGATATTAACTTGACTCTTGAAAACGATGAGCAACAAGGTTTGAAGAAAAGGTCGCAAGGTACAAAAAAAAGACCACCAAGACCTACATATGGATCGAACATAGCTTGCCGCAATATATTTGCTGAAGATTGTGAGAGGTATTTTTACGAATATAAAGATGCTCCGCGACATTGCTTGAATCCACCGCATAAAGAGTCCAATGTCAGAACTTTACTACTCTGTTTGGAGCCGAAAGATGATAGTAAATGTCGTCTGGAGAAGGAGGCAGCTCGAGAAAATTCCAAATGGTTGGAGGATGACAAGAAGGATGAGATGAATGTAGATCTGGGGAAAATGGAGGATGAGCAGAAAAAGGCATTTCCTGTCGTGTGTATTAGAAACTCCCCCATAATTAGAGGAGACCAATTGGAGGAGCCTCCAAGAATGAATAATCGAAGATCTTGGACCGTTGAGTATATGAAAGATGATAACGATGAAGACAATGTTGTTCCATACTTATCAACTACACTTGGGCTAGGCATTCCACTAAAGTATGCAAAACATGATAAACGTAATGAACATGATTTTATTGTAGAACATTTTCCACCAAAATTTACTGTTTCCAAAATAGAGGGGTCCGATTATTGGGGTGATAAAGTTGTGTCAGAGTCAGAGAGTATGACTATAAATTTTCCCATGATAGAATTGATGAAACCGTCGTACACAACTCAATTATCAATGTCATCACCAGACGAACGCCGCGAAGCTACAATGCTACGTGAAGTACTAAACCCATATGAAGAACTGTCTAACAGTGAAAAGAAGCACTTCAAAAAACTCCAAATCCAAGAAAGTCGATGGGCAGAGTTTAAAAGTGGTAAAGGCTTACTTAGTGCGTGGCAAGTCTTAATGAGTAACTTTAGAGGAGGTTTTACGTCAAATTAAACTATCATTATAACTAATACATTATCATATATCAATATTAATTTATTCATAACCACTTGCACTGATTTGCGCGTGCATTTAAATAATGGTGACAATTTATTTAATCGAATGCAACCGCTAAGATCTAAAATTTCCAAGGTATATAACAAGATTGAACAAGATTTCCGACTTTTGCGATTTTCCCGGAGATTTTTGCGGATTTTTGATGAAGAGCACGTGTTCCGTAAAATCTGCCACTACTCGAGTAACTCGACACGATCAAGCTTTTTGCTACCCCGCAGTAAGATTATTGCGCATCGCCAATAGCAACATAAACCATTGCGAAGAAAGGATAATAAATATGCTCCTTGTGTACTTTACTTTTCTTCTTGTCGATATTTGTAACGCAGCAACACCAACCACCAGCGTAGGCAGTGAACTTTCGAAACAGTTGAGAGGTTCTGCAACAAATTTACTTCACGCAGTTGCTGAACCGGGTGAACTTGATCGTGTAGTACAAGCGCAACATCAAGACGGTGACATAAATCATACGGATGTGAATGGTCGCACTGCTTTTCATCTTCCTTCTCAAAACAGACACGCTGGTATCGTAGACAGTCGAAATTCTTCTGTTTTTTCTGTCAATGATCAAGATAGCCTTGGTTATACACCCCTACATTTTGCCACAATAAATAAAAACGAAATGCGTGCAAATCAATTGATTCATGCTGGAGCAGATATCAATATGGTAAATATATCAAAACATCCCCCACTTCATTATGCAATCTTAGAACGCAATCGACAAATGATCAATCTACTAATTCTTCAAGGTTCAAAGTTATTTCTTAAAAACATATCTGGACAAACTGCTCTACATTTAGCAGTGATTATGGATGACTTACGCACATGTAAGCATATCTTACGTACTGCGATAACCTCTGGAGGTGATTTTAAAAAGATCGTACATGCTCGTTCAAACAATAACGAAACTGCTTTTGATCTTGCAATACGTCTTGGTCATGGAGGCGCTGCGTCGCTCATTTATGCCGCAAATGAACAAATGAAGAAAAAAACACTCCAAAAAAAAAAAAGAGGGAAAACAGTGACGTTCGAAAATAATACCTCAAGGAAGAAGGCAAAAGTAAATCATCAAAATTTATCCATGCTTGCAGATGTATCTTTGGTAGTAGGTAGTACCTAAATTGCCTAAATAGTCTACTTTAAGAGTCTTGAAAAAATAGTATGTAAAAGTAATAAAAGAGTAAAAAAAACATAATATTGTATAAATAACTATTAAAGTAAATAATAGGAGATAATTATCTATGAACATGGTCGTAAGTGAAATCCATATGCTTTACGCACCTGCATTAGTAATTTTCTAACAACATCACAATTCCCTGATCTTATCTCTTCTTCGCTCCATAAATAATCGAGTGGCATATTCTTCTTTCGGCGTAATACTTCAAGTGCTTTACGTATATTATTGAGACAAGATGCACCTGCTTTGGGGTTGCGATCAACACCTGGTAAAGTACCTCGGATATGTTCCAATCGTTGAACGAGCCGACAAAGTAATAAGCCATCTCGGAATGTCTCGGTGTTGTCACATGTCAAAGTACTTGGATCAGGTAGTGGAATACATAGCTTATCAAACCATTCACATATTGTCACTGCAGCATCAGCTACATCATGTGCGGATGCAATATTCTTGCGACAATTTGTGAGGACAGTATTATGTGTTTCATTTGTTGTTGTCGCCTCGGTATTCCATCTGTTTTCTGAGACTCTTACTAATGGTTTGGATTTCTTTCTTGATGAATCATACACTCTCGATATGTGTTTTTCTTCCGCTGCAGATTGTCTTGCAACATTTTTGTCTCGATTTATCTTTTTTATCGTGTTTATCGTGGAATCTACATGTGATGATTCTTTTTCATAATGTTCAATGGAGCAAGTCTTAGACAATATACATCTACTTTTTGTAGATTTACAAGAGGATTTCATTATACTATTATTTCTTGAACCAGAAGATGATACTGACATTGTAGGTCCACCCGGAAATCCTGGTATAGAAGAAAATGGCCTGGGTACTATATCGGCATCATTCGATCGAAATATTTCAGGTATATTACACTCTCCAATTGTCGTACCTGTATTTTTCGTCTTTTTTGATTTCATCGTTTCTGAAGGGACTAAGATTGGATTATTTTGGTTGATTATTGATGTACATAGAAGAGGCACATTTTTTCTATGTCCAGACACAGGTACAAACCTACCAAAATATGGCATTTCTTTGCGTTTTGGATGAACAGGTCTGGGATATGCACCAGAATCTAGTCTATGACAATCCTCAAGTAGTTGTAACCAGACTAGTCTATTTCCGATAAGAAGCTGCTCCGATGTAGTTTGAACATCATTGACATATCTCTTTCCCATTCTCGGTTGTCGGCGGAGTTGTTGAAGCGATTTACAAAAATTTCTTTTGGCAACACTTGTAGATTGAGGTTTCTTATTAATGCCTTGCATTGGCGCATCAGTTACTATTTCAACTAATTCTCCTAAAAAAGTTCCATTCAATAAAGAGTCCCCGATACAATTTTTGCTAATATGTTGAGGCATACGACCATCGCTTTTTCGATCTAAAATTCCCAAATCCCATAACCATAATAAAAGAGATTGTTCAAGCAAATTAAGCTCTTTTGGGGTATAAGAAGTGAATTCATTTTTCTTTTTCTCTTGTATGCTACTTGTCTCTGTATCACAGACTTCTGTAGAGTCATCAGAAATATTATCATTCTGTTTTGTGACTACATTTGGTGGTGGATTTCCCGTCTTCATTTCAAATAAAAAATCTTCACATATTTCAACAGTTCCACCTGCAGACATTAATAACCATAACAATCGCCACATTACAGCACCTCCTCCTCGAAGAATGCCATCTGCTTCAGTGAGAGAGGGAGGCCGAGGTGGAACACTACTGTCAATACCTGCTAAAGCAAATGCAATATTCTCACGCACTGCTGCAAGGGATACAGGTTTCTTGTGAGGCACTTCGACACCTCTGTCTGGTTTAAGTTCACTTGCAATTTCACATAGGAGTAAACCATTACGAAATCTATCTTGAAGGATGTCACCCTGACCCCATAATGATGCGTTGATAAGTAAATTTGGTTGAATGGAGTATAGCCAATTCGTAATTTTACGCACTCGAATGTTAGCATCATTTTCCAAATCTATACTTTCTTCATTTTGGTTACTAACATCATCGTTTTGGGTACTGCCATCATTATCTTTCTGGTACGATTGACTGTTATAGGACGTGTTTTGTTGTTGTTTTCGTGCTGCACTTAGCAATTGACTATTTTGAAGATTTTTATTAACATGTCGTATTCCCGATAAAAGTCCGAATAATACTTTTGGATTACCTTTCTCCAATTCTTTAGCACACCATAAATACTGCTGTGGCATTCCGGCATTCTTTGCAGTTGCAGATCGAAGAGCCGATAGAGCTACATTGAGATTTTGCAGACAATCTAATTGAGTATGTGGATGAGAATTAAAATATTTAACAGAACTGGGAATTTCAAATACACAGCTTACTAAGTTACACAAGAGCACACCATCACGAAAAATAATTCCCGCATCGCGCATTGATAAAACTGGTCGACCTAGGTGACCAATAAGTGTCGAAACCCATTGCAAAATACCATGATGCCTTAGTAATAACTTATTTGGAGTCCTAATCCCCATACCTGAATAAGCTTTTTTTTCTTCATCGGGAAATTTTTCAGAAGTTTCCTTGGAATTCTCCTTTTTATGCCTCCTTGAAATACTTAAATATTCTATTGCTTTCGTTGTTTGAGTATTGTATGTACTTGAAACAATATCATTATTTATAGCTTTGTCCTGTTTTTTATTTACATCGAGTGTGGCCGATGAAGAAGATTTTTTTCTAGCATTTTTTGTTCGATATTCTTTCGTTGATACTCTTTGACATTGTACGTAAGATTTAGTTTTATTTTTCGATTGTTGAACTCTTGCACCTTTTAACTCAGAAGTATTGCTATTTTGAAGTCTCTTTAGTTGTGATTTATCCAATTTATATGTAGGATCGATCATTCCACTTAGATGAAGACCTGCACTGTCTACTCTACCTCTCCCTAAGAGAGGTCGTTTGTATTTATTTTGAGGTTTCTTTTGAATGTTTTTCTTACCTATTTTTTTCTTTTTCTTCTGAACACTTGTATGACATGCTGCAATATTGCGAGATGGGAGACTTTTCGATGTTTTACTATTTGAAGACAGTATATTTTCTGTGAAAGATTGAGGTTTTCTTTCGTTCACGTCTGTATTGAACGTTACTCGATTCCCACGCGAATTCTCTTTTCCTAAAGTATTTGTGAAAGGCATATATGCCGAGTATAGAAACTGAACCAAATCTCTCATTCCGCGTTCTTCACCGAGTATTATTGCTTCTGCTGCATTGTGTCGAGAAAGAAACGGTGGTAACTTATCCCACCCATATTTTTTACCCAGGAAGTTTATGCTTGACTGTAAAAGAGAAGACGAGGAACAGATTGATCGCCGGCAAAGTTTAATCAGAGTCTTTTCATGTTTTCGTTCAAATCGAATAAGAATATCAATGATAGCCTCGCCATTACATAAATCATTTAGAGACTTTACTGAGAGACACGCAGGAGTCTCTAAAGAATTTACCCAAGAAATGAGTGTTCGATCAACGGACAATGTCATTTTATTGGACTTTTGGTATTTTGCAAATAGCTACTATATCTTAAAGCTAATGATGTAATACCTATAAATCTCAATGATAATGTGACGACCACAGGTGTCTCTCCCTGTACTGTGTCCACAAATGGAATAGAATGAATCTCCAAAATCTTGGAGGAAGAAAAAGATTTCTTCTCTTCCAGAGAGTTTTTTGTTTTTGTGATGAGAGAATTCAAAAATCAAAAAAATTAATTCAAAAAAAAGAATAAAAATACGATGTCGCAAACCTGTCCTGTTTCATTTTTTTAGGGTAAAATTAATGCCATTTGCCAAAACCCTAACCCTAGGTAATGAGAGGAACTTGCCTTTTTTTTCATAGAGAATTTCATACCTAAATAATTGGTCAGCTGACTTTAGTTTACCCGGTAAAATTGAGTCAGTAGTCTTCCGCTTTAGCGGGTAAATTAAAAAAAAAAGAAAATATGAACATGGGGAGGCTATTGAATGGTAAAATGTTTTCATACAATTCAATTATCTTATTATCAATGTTTATTATTACTGTCGTCGCAGCTGGGACACCAGGAAACCAAAGGATCCAAAGGAGAACGAGGGGAAGTAGAGTGTTTGTCCCAACTATTAAAGATATTACTTCTGAAAACCTACTTATGAGCGTAAGCTCTTTCCTCAAACTTAAAGAAATTGCTGCTGTTTCAAGTGTAAGCCAGGAGATGCATAAAGCTGCGCAAGAATATAGTCGTAAGGAGAGAGGAGCTATTATACAAAGAATTGCGAATGATTTTGGTGGATGGAACAAATCGACCATGGATGAAATAAGTCTAGTCCTTGCAACAGCAACAGCACCAACAGCAACATCGGCGGAATCTACTCTGAAACACCTTGACAATGTGAAAAACATCTATAAAATGTTATACGTTGACATGATTAATCACTTTCAAGTTACACAAGACAGCTTGATGATAAAAAAAGAAAGCTTGAATGAAAGTGGTATAAATTGGTTTCTCCGTGTCAAGAAAAAACATACAAAGTTATACGAAAAGGAAGCTTTGATTGCATTGTATGATAATACTAACGGAAGCAAATGGGATAATCAAGAAAACTGGAAAACTGATACTGATATTTGTGAATGGATTGGAGTTACATGTAATGAGCAAGGGCGTGTAGCTATATTGCACGTTTTGGAGAACAATCTATCTGGTTCAATTCCAAGTGAAATTGGTCAACTAACAAGACTGATTTCATTGGATTTGCGGAATAACAATTTATCTGATACAGTGCCATATGGTATTCGTCAATTGCTACCACGTGTTCATATTTTAGCAAAGGGTAACAGTCATATGCTTAGTTTTCTCTTCAATTAGGGGATGTTTCGAGTATAAATGCCTGTGATTGAATTACTTGGATTACTTGACACAAGTAGTTTTAAATTATAAATTCGTCCTTGATTTGAGATCGATTTCATTCTTTTTTAATGGAAATAAAAAATAGTTTAAATGTGTCAAAAGTACTTTTATAACACTTTTAATAATTATGGTATCTTCATATCATGCTTAAGACAATCAATAATTAAATCTTCTTCAGTCAAATATGGGTCACTAAAGGAATATTCATCCGGAGAGATATAAAACTCGTTCGCCATCATTTTTAACAAGTCTGTATTGCTTATTATTTGTGGTTCTGATGATGGCTTTGATTGGCGAAAATTTCTGGATTTGTTAGATTTGAACCTAAATTGACTAGCGGTATTTTGTGAATTAAATTTTTGACTTAGACTACGAAAACGAAAACTTCTTTCACTGTTAGCATTTTCATCGCCAGTGATATCGCCACTATCACTTTGATCACCTTCATTTTCTTGTGAAAATGCTTTTGCAATAGATTGAAGTTTTACATGTCTTTCATCATTATTACCATGACCTTCTTCATTGGAATTAGTATTTACTTTTCCATTTGAACTTTGATTCTTCATTTTAGATAAGATTTCTTCCATCTGATGATCTACAGAATCTATTTTGTTTTGTTGAGCAGCTAAGGCTATTCGTGTATTTCTTAACATTTCATGGGCTGCTTCGAGATCGGATAATCTATGTTTCTCATTATCTTTGAATATTTCCAATTTCAATTTTTTTATTTCTTCCTGTCTTTCAGATTCGATTTTTAATTTTTCAACTTGCATCTTACTTGTCACAAGATGAATTAAAAGATTTGCATTTTTCATTTGATCCGAACTTTTGTGTAACTCAACAGTATCATCATTATCATGATCATCATTTCCCTTAAGATTACGATGGAGTTGATGCAATGCCGTCTTGAACCTAAAATCCTCATAATCATTCCATTTATCATGTTGTATTCGTTGTGTTGTTGTTGTTGGTGGTGGTGGTGGTGTTCCTCCTCTTTGTTGTTGGTCATATGCATCATCATTCTTCCATTCAGGATCATCCCACCAATTTTTCTGCCCACCATTGCCTTTAGCTTCTGAAGCACTTTCATTAGATATGTTGTTGTCCGCCTCCCCCTTAATTAAATTTACAATAAACATTCCATCTTCCTCTGCTTCTGACTTGCAACTGCCTTGAAGTTTGGGATTCGGACCAGCCTTTGTAATTTGATTATTTAATAATACATCTTTCTCGCAATTCATTACCCATCTATATTTTACGATTTTTTTATTGCTATAATTTTTACCCTCTTTGAGACGTTCAAATTCGTCTTTGGGCAAAATATTTTCCAAAGCTTCCCTTGTTGATGTTTGGGATTTACTTTTTGTGATATTAGAATCTCCGCTTATAGCAACTATCTTTAGCAGAATGCCATCTTCGGTGAGAGCGTGTTCGTTATATTTTTTGCAATAATTAATTAAGTTCTCAAGTTCTGTGAAAAAATATTTTAAATTCGAAATTCGTTAGGTACAAAATTTGGTACGAAAACAAAATCGAAATTCGATTTTGAAAACGTACAAGTTCTTTGGGAGTTGCATTTTTGCTAGTGCCATGCCAATTGGCTATAATAAAAACTCTTTTATCACCAATTATGGTTGAAAATGAAACCTTAATAAAATCAACATCTCCCTTTATATCAATTTCTTCTTTTACTTTTTTAACTTGCTCATCATATTCTTCTTGCGAAGGATTTTGCTTTATTTCTTTTGGAAACCATCTCTCAACTATTATTTCATTTTTATGTAAAACTCCGCATTCCTTAGTAATTTTTGTAAAGGTATAGCCTTCTGGTGCACTATCAATGTCAGAAAAGTTTTCGTTTATTACCATTAATTTGCTATCATTATCATCTAGTGCCTTAGTGTATTGTTTTTTCATGTCATCTAGGTTCGTGTACACATCACCCCCCTTGGAAAATTTCCATCCACCGGTCGGTTGTCCTACTAAAATACTTGCTTGTCGAACTTTATCGCCTTTTATTCCTCTCTTAAAAACCCCGTCTTTCACCAGTTTTCCAGGGGAATTTGTTAACTTGTTTTTCCAATCTTCGAGAGGTATTATAAGTTTTTTTAAATCTTGGTACTCTTGAGGAAGTAAATCTTCAAATTGTTTTTTAGCGTTATGATAAAGCCTCCATAGATTACCATGGATTTTCATATCTACCGCACCTTCCTCTTCAGGAGGACCTTCTTCTTCAAATAATTTTAGGATGAGTCCTTCCACCCCTCCCTTCTCGTCGTCCTCCTCTTCAGATTTTATGTGTAATTGAAATTTTTTAATATCATCTAGTTTTGCTTCTTCACCTACATTGCTGGACCACTCTTTTTCTGGAGCCCATTGTTCGCATAGTTTTAACCACTCTTTAGTAAAAGGTTGACCTACTTCGTTACTAAAAGATTCAAGATTGGCTATACCACCCATAGCCTTTATCATATTAGGGGAGTCCTTTGTTATCCACCCTTTTCCTTTAGAATCGGCTTCAGCTGCACTAGAAACCATAAAATTAAATGGAATAAATTCCCCATTTTCTTCAGTGTTTATATTTAATTTAACCGCTAATGCTTGATGGTCAGCCAGAAGAGGATAATCATCTTTATTGTATACTTCTGTAAATGCTTCTACTTCTCCACCAGCTTCCGGTGTTTCGATAACATCGTCGTGTCCTTCTTCAGCAGCTGCAGCAGCTTCAAATTCGCTGGCACGTTCGTCTTTGTCTTCAGCAGCTGCATCATGTTCTTCAATTTCCACTTCTTCCACTTCTTCTTCTTCTTCTCCTCCGAGGTCTGCAGCAGTTTCAACATTTCCCTCGGCATCATCTTCCACTTCTTCTTCTCCCCCGAGGTCTGGGTCTATTTCTTCTTCTTCTCCAACTCCCCCAACTCCCGGCGAATCTACACCCTGTTCTTCTTCATCACCTGCAGCAATTTCAGCAGTTTCAACATTTCCCTCGGCATCATCATTTTCCACGTTTTCTTGCATTTCTGTATCATCACCATAAGATTGAGTATGACTTGTAGCATCTTGAATCTGTTTATCAATTCTTTTGACAAGGTCCCCAAATTTTTTAGTTGTTTGTTTTTGTGTTTCCAGCTCTTTTCCTAGAAACGATTTTCTTTGTTCACTATGATCCTTGAACGTTTGAATATCATGTTTTAATTTATTCTGAAAATCAACATCTGGGATAGTAAGAAAATGTGTAAGATGATTCAATTCTTCAGTAGATATCAATAGTCTATCGTTTGCTTCTGTTGTTTCCGTACCTTCGCCTTTGTCTTCATCTCCAGCAGCTCCAGCAACCGAATGAATGGAAGATCTATTTATCATCAAATTGGCTTTGCCGACACCACCCAAGCCCGTAAGATCGACATCATCATCGACATCTATATTGTCACTCGAACGCACGGTCACACAAAGTACGGTAGATAGAACGAATATCAATCCAGCTGATAGTATCTGTACCATTTCTTTTTACCCTTTTATTGTTACCCAGTGGGTTTCCCGATGTAATGTAACCTATACACAATATTCTCTGATAAAGCAAGTAGCGCCACCCTATTGCTGCTTCTATGGGTGGGTAAAGGGAAACCAAGCGGATATATTATCTCACTGTTATGTTTCGATTTTGAAACATTTTGAAAATAATAATTTGAAATTCAATCAACAATCTCAGGTTTGTTCCATTTTTTTCTTTCAAAAAACTCTTGTTCAGCTAGAGTCAAAACAAACATCAATCAAAAACATGCTGTTGAACTCAAAATTAATTAATCAAAAAAATTTGAATAAAGTTTTGAAATGCCACGAAGAAAGAGCACCATGCACAATATAAAATTACCCGCACCAAACTTAGCATTACAGTCGCCAAATAAGTCTATCCAACCAATTTCGTGGTTATACTGGATTTTAGTTGTTGGGCTGTCATCGACCTTGAAGGTTCTTTTATCTGCCGATGCCCCTTCTTTTACCAATGCACCACTTCTGTACAAGCTAGTAACGGAAGAAATTTATGAGCTGACATCTACTGTTGGCAAGTATGCATCGAATAGACCTGTGGTTATTGTATTTTTCACGTGTGTAGTCACAATTAGTCTTTTACATTGGAAACTCAATAATAAAGAGAAGAAAAGTAATCCACTTTGGAACATCATTGGGTGGTGCTTCCTCTTCGTTCTAGTTATATCTATGCTTGTACCGCATAACAGAATTACATATATAATAAGCAATGAATCTATATTTAGCGATAGTGTATGCCGTGATATTATTGATGCTACACTTTCAGCAACAAATTCTACTGGATGGACTACAACACGTCATAGATATCATCCTACTGAAGATATCCCTATGAAGGACGTTCCTGATGTCTCAAAAATTGTAAATCCAATACTACGTGATAAAGTATTTCCACTAATTGTGAAAAGATTTTGTGTATTCGGTGAAGATGATTGTAATGTAGTACTGAAAGATGCATTTATTGTAAGATATAATCCAAAACGACAATCATATTTAGCACCTCACGTTGACGGTCATCATGTTTCCTTTAATATAGCTCTCAACTCATTTATTGAAGGAGATTTCACTGGTGGTGGTACTCGATTCATTCGCTCGGATTCACTTGTACGCCTCAAACGAGGTTCTATTCTAATGCACCAAAGTAAAGTGTGGCATAGTGGAGAAAATGTTGAGAAAGGGACACGATATATACTTGTTGGATTTACAGAATTAAAGCCGAAGAATCTAAAGAATAAATTGTTGCAGGAACTTTTTTCTTTACATGGCGCCCTTGCCAGAACTTTTATATTTGAAGAAAACAGTACTTAATGTGGTATTGAGAAACAATGTTATTTTATACTATATATTTTCTACTTGGTTTAACTTTTCTTGTTTTTCCAATTCGAACACTAACCCTATATAAAACACACGCACAAAAAAAAATAATAATAATAAATAAAGAAAATGATACATTATTTATTATGTAACAACTTGATTTTCAACAAGTGTTTTATATACTTTACATTTAGACATTAGTTCTAAATGTGTACCAACGTTAACTATTCGTTGATTATCTAATACAATAATTTGTTGAGCATTTCGAATTGTACTAAGTCTATGTGCCACAATGAATGTTGTTCGGCCAATCATTACTCTATCAATTGCTTGTTGAACTAAATATTCAGACGCCGAATCTAATGCACTTGTTGCCTCATCTAGTAATAGAATTTTTGGATTTACTAATAAAGCTCTGGCAATTGCGATACGTTGTTTTTGCCCCCCGGATAGTTGAATACCTCTCTCACCAACTAGTGTATTAAACCCTTCTGGAAAACTCAGGATAAAGTCATATGCATTTGCCTGAATAGCTACTTCTTTGAGCTCTTCATCCGTGACATTTCGATCTAGACCATAGTTAATATTTTCGCCAATAGTTAAACCAAATAAGTTTGGTTCCTGTTGTACAAATCCACATGCATTTCTTAGCCACAGTGGATCGAGGTCACGTATATCAACCCCATCAATACTAATACTCCCGCTATCTACATCATAAAAACGTTGTAATAATGATACAATTGTAGATTTTCCTGATCCTGATGCGCCTACAATAGCAGCTGTAGAATTTGCTGGAACTTTTAAGTTAAACGATTTTAAAACAATAATATCAGTTCTTGATGGATAGCTAAATGAAACTTCTTTAAATTCTACCTCACCAGTACAACGTGAAGGTGATATTACAGATCTGCCTTTCGATAGATGAGGAATCAATGGCTCTCGTTCTAATAATTCAAATATTCTCCTACTAGCACCCATAGAAGAAATAAAATTTGTTATATTTCTGGAAAGCGTTCCAATGCCAACACCAATTTGAATGATATATGACTGAAATGCCATCAAATCTCCAAATGTCAACTCATTATTAATAACAAGGTCAAAGCCATACCATAATGAACAATACATACTTCCAAATCCAACTCCAAATATTAAAGTTGTAAATGTGGCAGTGGCTATACTTCTTCTTGAACCTAAAAAATAAGTTGTTTGTTCACCCAGATCAATTTTTGAAGTATTTTTTATATAGGTTTTACTTTCCCCCTTTTTATCATTCTCCCATAGCCAGAAATATGAATTGTCTGGTGTTCCGGTTGAATTTTCATATCTCTCAGCTTCTCGTTCTTCTGCAGCAAACGCTCGAACTGTATGCATTTTGGAAAAATATTTCAAAAAAAAAATCGTTAGGTACAAAATTTCGTACGAAA
>LT636085.1:0-16958 GCA_900128565.1 Stramenopiles sp. TOSAG23-6 | reverse complement strand
TCAAAAAAAAAAAAAAAAAATTTGTACCTAACAAAAAAAATTTTGAAATATTTTTTCATTGTACATGCCTTTGAGAGGAACTGTAACCTTGCCTTAGCAACTCTTGCTAGTGAAAGAGAAAATCATAAGCCTCCAAGCATTCATATCCCTGGGAATCAAAACTCGAAAAACAAAAATAACTCAAATGGTTTTCAAAAGCACAACGAAATCCTTGAACCATTTATGGAAGGCTTGGAAAATTTAGATCAAAAGTACAACTTACCAGAAAGTTCATTGAAGAATGCTCATTGGTATTGGGGTATGCCTAAATCTAGATACAACACTTCATTTGACACAAAAGCGTTTGAAAAAAAAACATCTCTAAAACCCACTTTCCCTGTTAGTATTATGAGTGGTGTAATTCGACAACGTATGTTTTCATCATGATTTTTTTAACTAATTTTTTTTTATAGAAAATTTTGTATCTAACGATTTTTTTTATAAAAAAAAATATTTTTCACAACACTTCCATCAGTGAATGGTTCTCCGAACCAATGTATATTGTGTGGCGAAAAGTTGGAAAGTGTGGATATTCAATTATTTGCGATGAATTTGATAATTTAACCCTTGTTTGCCATTTCCTACAAATGTTTGAACAAATTTTAGCATTTCACTTGACAGATCCAGAAGGAGACTCTGACCTCGCTGATTGTCCGTCACTAGTTGCTAGAAGACCTGAGGAAATCGAAGTTTTACTTAGGCAGTTTCTACCTGGTGGACAATTAATGTTTACGACATCAATGCTTGCTCGGTTTCATCAAGGTATTGCAGCCTTATCATTGTCTCCAGCTGTTGGTGAAACAATGTGTTAATTTTAAAAATAAATTCGAAATTCGGGCGAAAATTTGACTTTTTTTTTAGAAATGGAGTACGTCATCGTAGGAACTAGCCTTTGATTTGGTACGAAATTTGATACTTAAAATATTGGTCAGCTGACAATAAAAGCCGGTAAAATTTCCGACAATTTTTTCAATCGTATTATATATTTAAATCTCCAGCAAAATGTTAACATATCAATCAAAAGCGACATTTTTGTTTACATTATGTTTTATTATATGCATCAATGCAGCAAAACGAGTTCGTTCTCGTCGTTCTCGTGCTAATGGATTTGATTTAAGTGATTTAAGTGACGGCAACCGCAACCCAGAAAATAGTCGTCTCTTGAGTCCTCATAAACGACGACGATCTTTTGATTTGGCAGAAACAGCGTCAGCTTTCCCAAGCATTGAAGCCAACAATAACGAATCACCTCAGTTTCTCTTGACACCCAGTGTACCTCCAAGCCCTCCAAGGCGCCGTCACAGTGCACCAGAAGATCTTTTGAATTGGAGAATTACTGTTCCTTCTGACAGTTCCCCTCAACGACGGCCCAGCTTAGGTGCACCTAGACCTAGCGCTAGATTGAACGATAATGAAAATGCAGAAGTTCTCACAGCGGCTAGTTTTGCACAGCTTCAAGTATCATCGGATGATGATCGCGCACCACTTCGACGTCCTCCAAGTCGAAGAAGTAGAAGTGCCCCGAATGGCGCTTTGTTGAGTATACAACTGCCATCAGATGATGTAGTTGGTCGCATACCTATGGGTGCCCCACGAAATTTGAACAGAGGAAGAAGTGCCAGCATGCCCTTGAACACCATGCTTGGACTCCGTATGCTACAAGTTCCCACCGCTGGAACTGTTGCCAACAGAAATCGCCCCTCCCCTCCAAGTCTACCAAGAGGAAGAAGTAGAAGTGCCCCGAATGGCGCTTTGTCTCCGTATCCATCGCTCCGTAAGCTACAAGTTCCACTACCTGAACTACCAGAACAGTCACTGCCTGAAGTAAAACCAACACCAACTGCGCCACCAAAAACACCAATTAATGCTAATTGTGATGGTGCTGCTGCTAATTGTGGTGGTGCTGCTGCTAATGGTGGTGGTGCTGCTGCTAATGCCAGGGCTGGAGCTGGTGCCATTGTCAACCGCCCCTCCCCTCCAAGTCTACCAAGAGGAAGAAGTGAGAGCGCACCCGTAGCAGCCGCAGCCGCAGGTGGAGCAAGAAGGCATTTTTCCTTTTCAGATGTTGTGGAGAATGATGCTGGCGAAAAATCAACAATAAATGACCCAGAGGCACAGATGCAACACATGATGCATCACTTGTCAATTGATAATGACGTCGAAAATGATCTATCTAAAGCTCTTGAAGGTTCTATGAACATAAATGAAAATGGTTTATCAGATGCATAAACATTGAACCTACCTGGCATTGAACCAATTAACTTATCACTCTATCACTCATGATGATATAATTATTGTACACAAATATTTAAGATTTAAATTTTAATTACTAATATGATTATCACTTATAAATTGATTTAGTTCTTAGTAAAATACTAAAATATTAATTATCAAATAATTTGATCGATTTGATTTTTTATTTTTCTTCAAAAGTTTGTGCCAAAGATGCACCAAAAATAATTAAATTGCAAAATATCGCAAAATATTCGCGGCTGGAACGTGCCTGGAACGAAAATTTTGATGGTGGTCAACAAGATTTTTCGAGATTTTTCGGTCAAAAACTCAAAAAAAAACAGAACAGCAAAAAATGTCTCACAAAAAATAATTATAATGTCTGACTTTTCTGATTTAGGTGATGACTTCTTTTCAGATGGTGAGTTAGCTAACTTGGATGTGGAATCAGTTGTAGCTCAACACAAACAAGGAAACTCAGGTTTTGCTCATTCGAATTCCAGCCACTATGGTAAGACTGACAGCAGTGAGGAAGCTTTAACTTTAACTTTGAAGAAATATTGGGGATACGAAACTTTTAGAG
Organism: Stramenopiles sp. TOSAG23-6; assembly: GCA_900128565.1. Lineage (NCBI taxonomy): Eukaryota > Stramenopiles sp. TOSAG23-6. Next base: position 14,104 of record LT636085.1, on the reverse strand, counting down.
GACAACAGCTTAGTGTCATTCAAAATGTATTGAAAGGTGGTGATACTGCAGTGTATTGGGCAACAGGTTCTGGTAAAAGTATATGTTATCAACTCCCAGCGCTGCAGTCTGGTATGATATCTATAGTAGTTTCCCCTCTCATCAGTCTCATGCAGGATCAAGTAATTAATATGAATAATACCATTGGGTCTGTTTTAAAAGAACCATTGGCTTGTTTTCTTGGATCTGCACAACATGATTATACTGTCGAACGTGCTTTGTCTGGTGTCTTCAAGGTCGTTTTCTTGACTCCAGAGAAGCTGCTGTCGGGGAACGTTCTTTCTCGTCTGCAAATGCTGTCTCAACGTGGTAAATTGGGACTATTGGCAGTTGATGAAGCTCATTGTGTGAGCGAATGGGGGCATGACTTTAGAAAAGATTTTATGGCCCTTGGCAAATTTCGCCAGTCAATACCAAATGTCCCTCTGATGGCGCTTACAGCTACGGCAGTTCCAAATGTCCAGCGTGATATCATTAGGGTTTTAGGAATGAACCCAAAAAGTGTAAAAGTGAGTATTAATTCATTTGATCGTTCTAACTTAAAAATATCAGTCAAACAAAAAGGCAAAAATGGCCTTCACTCTGATCTTCAGATTCTTCTAGATACGATTCTTTCTTCTAATAAAATGGCAATTGGATCGACCATCATTTATGCACCCACAACAGCTGAAGTGGATGAAATTCAGTCTTGTTTATCGAAAGCTTTTTCAAGGTTAGGGTTAGGGTTTAAATGTATGTCGTATCACGGTAAGATGAGTAAAAATGCTCGAGAAGACACTCACCAAAAGTTTCTTTCAGGTGCTGTTCAAGTAGTGACTGCAACGTTAGCGTTTGGTATGGGTATTGACAAACCTGATATTCGTAGAATTTATCATTATGGACGTTTTAGTTTTAAACACTTGAATATATATATATATATATATTTTTTTTTTTCATACGAACTTTTGTACCTAATAAAACATTTCAATGTAAAATATTTTTCACAATACATGGACCACCACAAACAGTTGAAGCATATTTCCAACAAATCGGTCGTGCTGGTCGAGATGGTTTCACTGCAGAATGTCTTTTATTATATAAAGATTCAGATTTTACTAAGTATAGTAATGACTTTTATACCCGAGGGAAGTCTGTCGCCGTTCAAAAAATAATAGCAAAAAGCACAAATGCTTTACGTACATTTACAAGTGATTCAAAAGGATGCCGACGTCGATTTTTATTGCATTATTTTGGAGAAAATCCTACATTTGGTAATAGGTGTGGTACTTGTGATAATTGTATATTCCAGGAGAAATATGTATGTTTTTTTTTTTTTTTTTAAAAATGAATTTTTGTTTCGTACGAAATTTTGTACCTAACAATTTTTTTTTGATTTGAAATATTTTTCCAAAATACATGCAGATGATCTTTGTCGTAACTTTGGTGATGAATCAAGAATTGTTTTGAAAAATCTTCAAAACACTAGTCTACCAAAGACAAGATTGAAACAGTGTATCAAAAATGATACAAAAAGATCGAATTTACCATCGAAACATTCATCGGTTGAATTTCTAATTTGTTTGCTCCCAGAGTTACTTAATGGAAAATATATACAAAGAAAGACAATTTCAAAACAAATTTATGGTACTACATATACAAACACATATGATGTGTATTCTCTAACAAGTAAAGGTCAAAAATATATCAAAACTAATGAATCGATTATGTTTGTTTTCATCATTCATTTCAATTTAAAATTAATTTTTTTTTTTTCAATTTCGATTTTTTTCATATAATTTGTTTTAACCAAAAAAAAAATATTTTCTCACAATGCATGTTGCCCGTTCCACAAAGTATTCGCGTCTATGAGGCGGCAGCAGCAGAAAAAATCNAAAAGCTTCAAAATGAATTAAAAAATGCAGGTGTAGATATAAATGAAATACCAAAGAGTGAACAAGATGCTGGTTTTGAGGGCCCTGTAACAAATTCACATAAAAAATGGTTTCGAAAAATTCAGTTATATGAAAAAAAGGCTATGGAGGGAGATATGAATGCTGCAAAATATGTTAAAGATCTGAAAGAGTTTATCCAGAGAGTGTACAATTGGCGTAATGAACGAGCGATTGAATTACATATGGCTCCTGTGTCGGTCATTCCGGATCATGTGGTGAAGCAAATAGCTTACTGTCAACCTACATCAGTGGATGCATTACGTACCATGGGTGTGCGCATTACAGGTGTTGAAAAATTAGCTCAATTATTACAAAGTATGTTGAAAGAATTTGGTTTAGGAATGGGACAGGAAAATTCAAATAATGGATGGGTAACAAAAAAAAGATCGAGAACTTTAAAACTTCCCATTGAACTCGTACCGAAAAAACCATGGAAACATGCGATATATAAGCGAAAAAAAAATGGAAATCTTCATAATTGGGAAGTGAGTTATTTAGCATTTCAATCTGGAGAACATGTTGAAAGTATTGCAATGAAAAGTATGATTAAAACGAATACTGTAGTTGGTCATATATTGTACGTTGTGCTTAGTTATTTAAATTGTATTTTTTTTTACCAAATTTCATTCGTAACGAATTTCGAATTTGACATTGTTTTTCACAATACGTAACGGCTTTGCGACATGGGANACCAGTAAATATTCAACGTCTTGCTAAAGGTGCGACAGGATTTCCAAGCTCAGAGGAGTGGGAATTATTAGATCANGCAGAAGCAATTATCGGCGTCAATATTGTCAATGAGCCAAAATATGAAAAATCAAAATTATTCCCTGTGCTACTTGGTGATGCTCAAGGTAGTATTCCATATAAAGAGCGTTCTCCAGAATTACAGAGGAAATGTACTTTATGGTATGCTCGAATAAATTGGTGGGAAAATTTAAAACGTATTGGATTTAAGCCAAATTTTTCAGATCAAATTCAACCTAAAAAGACCCCCAAAAGACAAAAAATATCTGAAAGGAATGGGTTTGAGGTATGACAAAATGAAGTATCTATCTTCCACTGTGAAAAAATATTAGAATATTATAAAACAAGAAAGATTTTTATTATAGAGTTTTTTTATGCCTACGGGGATATAAATATTCCCTGATTTCTTTCATTCTTTGTTTAGAATTAAATTTCACATTTTCCTTTCCTTTTAAAACATTTTCAGGTATATTAAACCCAGAAGTATGAATTGCTGCCATAATAAAGTCTGGCTTATAAGCTAATGTTACACCTTTTGTTTTCTGTTGCTCTAAAAATCGCAAAATTGATGAACATATCTTTATATCTAGATTTCGTGCAGTAGCTATACGTTGAAATATTTCCAAAGCTTTTGTATATCGATTACTCCTAATAAATCTATCTATGTATGGATTATGAAAAAATATTTAAAAAAAAAAAAATGTTAGGTACAAAATTTCGTATGAAAAACAAATTGAAAAAAAATTGAAAAAAAAAAATGAAAACCTACATCCTGCTCGATTATTATAAAATTGTTGACTAGATTCTTTAAAAAAGTGTTGCAATTCTGTGTTACAACAATCNGTAGAATTTTCTGCAAATATTTGAGTCTCCCGTGCACGGGCATTNAATGCTTCAAACATAAAATATTGAATAACCCGATTACACATTGCTGCACAAGGTTTCACACCTTTTTCTATACTCCGATAAAATAATTCTTCTGTTTCAGTTGCATCCAATGGTACCAATTTGGTAAGATATATAAATAAATTACTATCGACTAATCCCTTCGTCAATAAATTATTATAAAAATCTGAAGCATTTTTTACAGGTAAATCATTGGTTTTACCTTTCTTACAAGCTATATTTATTCTTTTCATATATGTAGCTCGAAGAGAAGCTAGACTTTCTCGACCTAATATTCTTTTTCGAACACCACTTGAGCCATCGGGATGCAAATCCAAAATATTTATAAAAGTGACAGCTGCTTTAGATCGTAGAGTGTCATTTTCAGCACTTTCGGATTGTTGTTTATCCAATTGATTTATATAACGAATCTTTCCTGCTTCGACGATCTTGACCTGCTTTAATTTTGCAAGATTTTGTTTAGGTATATGCATGCCATGTGTTTTAAAATATAAACTATCCGACAAAGTGTACAAACTACCCATATGTTTTAGTACAGCTTCTGCAAGTGCAAATTTCCCTTCTACAGCATATGCAGATGCAAGTGTTGCGTAGTTTACTGGAGACAAAAACATANTGTCTTTGTTTTCAAAAGTACTTTGAAAAGTATCAACGAATACTCCTTTCGAATCTAAAAAGTCTCTAATCCACTTTTCTANATTTCTAGAACTTGTCTCATTTTGTATCAAAACCTGGAGCATGTATTTTGGAAAAATATTTCAAAAAAAAATCTAAAAAAGTTTGTTAGGTACAAAATTTTTTTACCAAAAAAAAAAAAAAAAATTCGATTTTTTTGTAAAAAAAAAAATAAAAACGTACATTGCATAATTTGTATGTTTTGGACCTGCTCGAAGTGCCGAGGAGAAAATATCTCGCGCACGAGTAGAATACGACGATCCATTTCGAAGTAAGTAGGACATAGNCTCACAGCGCCACTTCACCACAATATCTTGATTTTGCGCGTTTTCAATTGTTTCAAAAGTCAATCTATTTTTTTTTGTTTTACTCTCACAACCGAATTTGATAAAGTTATCTGAAAGTCGAGACACTAATTTATCTTGACTGGATATTGCAATAACACGGATCATACTTGAGTATGCCCAAGGTGATGGCTGTATNCCTTGTTTGATAGATATATTGAAAATATGTTCGGCACGACCTGGCTTATATTCCTTNTGCAGTACAAAGACAATTCTGTCTAATGCCTTCTCACAAGCAAGACCATTGTTCAAAAGTTGCTTATACAAATTCACAGCTTTTCGCCAGTCAAATCTACTGTTCTTGGAAATATCTGTTATCTTGTAAAACTTATATATTTCATCTTTATTTCTAAATTTCGTCTGAAGTGTGCTACTTGCCTTACCAATACTAAAGTTNTGGGGCAACGTCAAAGAAATTGAGTTGCACTTGTTTTTTGTATGACTATTCTTGGATACACGAAAACTAGATGCATGTAATGCCATACGCTGGGTCTTTACTAAGGGTATCAAGCATCTCGAATAGCGAATAAACATTTTAGTCAATCACTACGAGCATGTGGAAGAATATAACAAAGTACCACGTAGAAAGGCTATTACCTGGAATTGTGTATACAGAAAGAGAAAATTCAAGGCACACGTGTTGACCGATACCCGGTACCGGAAGTTTTGACTCGCGTCGAGACTCGCATGCACTGGCACCAAATGATCTCAGATCACTACAGAAGTAGTGCTTACAACTACGTATAGGTTGGATTGTTTAGGTTACACAAAGTAACGTGAATCTCTACGAGTAGCATAACTTACCTTATATCATTTTAGATACTTTCATTTAATGCGAGTATTTAATGTGTAGAGAATATGATAGGAACTGGTAGATCTGCTATGTATGCTGCTTTCAATATATTTCGTGTTAGTCGCATGCAGAAAAGAAAAGTAGCAGGAATCTTGCGCTACTTCAGTAACACCGACAAGTCTACGTCATTGGTATATAAGAAGAATGATCATAATAAAAAAGACGCTGAATCATATATAAATGCACTTTTTTATGAAAATGAAAGCAACTTTCAAAAGTTAAAAAAAGCTTGGAACGAAAAACATCGTCTGACAAAAATCAAAAAAAAACAAAACAATGTAGACTCAAAAAATAATGATTTCTCTTTAGATAATCCTTCTAATAATTTGAATATACAAATGGGTGCACTACATGGTATTTCGGTAAAGAAAGAAGATCGTGAAAAAGCCAGAGTTGCCCAGAAATTAACTCTAAAGTTGAAAAAGAAAAAATCAAAACAGAAATTAACAGACATTAACCCTAACCCTACATCAACACAGAAATTAACAGACGTTGATCTGACTAAAACAAATACTTATTTGAGTGAGAAAATAGCATCGAGTACGAATTCTAAAACTGTGAAAGAAAACATTCTATTTAACTTTAATATTCATTTTCCTTTACGGCGTAGAATGTACGTTTTATTTTTTTTTCAATTTCGAATTTATTTTTCGTACGAAATTNTGTACCTAACGATTTTTTTTTAAATATTTTTTCACAATACATATTGGATAGTTTTTTTCTATCACATAAATGGAATGAGATGTCTGGTGTATCTGATTTACTAATAGAGTTATCTTCGAGAAAACATAATATTTCAGAAGATGTATATACTGCGATGATAGAAAGAATGTGCTTATTAGGGTTGACTAGTAAAACTCCAATACTACAAAAACAATATGAGAAAATATTTGGGAGAAATATCAATGTTTCAGAATCGAATACCATAGAAGCTCGTAAAAAAGCGATTGAATCAATCGTAGGAATTAATATGAACAAAGCTGCAACTATGTTGAATAATAGAGAGCAGCTGAAACGATTTGCATCAGCTGATGAATTTATTGAAAATGTAAAAAAAAATGAGTGTCTTTCAGCTGTTGAAAGAAAAAATATTTTCAATGAAAAAGGAGATAAAAAACAAAAAAGTAATCCTAATATTGCCACCCAAATACTAAAAAATGAATTAGCTTTATATCAAAGTGATTATCTTTGTAGCGAGTCTTATATTCCAAACACAATAAATGACGTTATCTTTCAATTACAGAAGCGGGATACTTTAACTTCAAGACAAAGTGTGATAGATTTAGTTCCTAGCAAAAAAAAACGAAATATAGTNTTCCTCAGTAATTCTTGTAGAAAATTAAGTATTTCGTACTTGGAAAATCTTATTCTTTCAGGTGAAGCTTCAGCTAGTGAATGCTTATATATTATTAAACATCTTTGTTGGAATGTCATTGATTTGACCAATGTGATGAATACAATGATCAAACAAAATATGTTAGGGTTGACGGCACCTAATTCGTTTGATGGGTTAGGGTTATTTCAGTTGAATACAGACAATAATTATTTGACGAATAATATCATCACAGAAGAAATAGTAGATACCTTTGTAGATAATTTAGTTAATTTTGGACATGTTGGTGCATCTGTGGCTATTATTCAAAAGTTACCAGAGATGGGAATCCCAATTTCACCTTTTATTAAAAAACAATTATTATTTGATGTGGCTGCTTCTTCAAAAACTGCTGGAATTTCCGTCTCGTCAGCTTCAATGAAAGATATTGAAAATATGGAAAAAAAAAGATCTTTATTTTTGTCACAACTTCTTGAACCTTTTGACTCAAATGATTCATCCGAAGAATGTATGTTTTATTTTTTTCAAATTCAATTTTTTTTCGTACTAAATTTCGTACCTAACGATTTTTTTTTGAAATATTTTTCCAAAATACATATACACAAGGGTTTATAGACGGATCTCGAATTCGTGCTCATTTATTTTTTAAGGAACTTTTGAAATCAGGACAAATTCATGTCGGAGCNTTAGAGTTAATGATTGACAAATGGTGTATTTCTAGTGCCTCTGCCCAATCTTTGATTGNAGAGTTTATNCACGAAAAACAAAAAAAGAANGTAAAATATTTATCTCAATCACTTAGAATCGATGATCTAAAAACTGCAAATAGCAAAATGGCGCAGATGTTATTGATAGAAGGTTCGATAAATGATTTACGAAATGTTTATGACAGTTTCAATGGTTCAATTGATGATACAACAAATGAATTGGTCAANAGAGCTTTTGATACTTCTACAGGACTGGAAGACTCGATAACTTATTATTCTCAGTGGATTGCTCAGGCTCGCGCAGAAAAACTTCAGTTTTTAATCTTCACTAATACCCCTGAAGCTCGTATTGTAGCTAAACAAATTCTCACAGCATCAATTAATGATGGTTCTATAGATAATGTATGTTGCGAATTAGAGAAAATAGACCGCACAACGGCTAACGGGACAATGAAAATAGAACGCGAAACAGCAGCTAAAGGGATAAAGAAAATAGAAGAAGTAACAACTAAAAAGACGATGAAAGATGTAAAAGACCTAGGATATAGACATATAGAAGACTTCACAATGATGCAAATTCAATACGAATTAATAATGCAAATAGAAGACGAGATGCTGCAAATAGAAGAAGAAACTAGGGCAGGGCATTCTAAAGCAAAGCAAAATCATCTGAAACATCGATTACGTCGACGAAGTCGAATGTTGGATCATAAAAATCTCAGAGAAACAGCAGTTAAAATTNTGGCTGATGGATGGAATGAACGATGTAGAAGAACTCCCACAAACACTAAAACTGTAAATATGCTTCGGAAAATAGACCAAAAGCAACTAAGAAATCAAATACGCCGACGAAAGCAAGATCTGAAAAAAAAAATTGCTAAAATCATGCGCAGTGTTGATATCGCGGACCGTGTTCAAAGCAACAAGGTTATTGATAGTCAATGATGGTATTTGTAATAAAATCACAAGTTATTACAATAGTTATTACAATAAATGTAGTTGATTCAATTCGTATTTAATATTTCTTTGGAAAAAATTCAAAGTGAGATCTTCGTAGAAACTTTATTTTGGCATTGCTCCCGTTTCGGTAAATGTCCTTGGCAGAGAATCTTCCGTTTCAGAATCTCCCTGATATCCTGGACTAACAACTGGACTAAGAACACCTTGTTCACTTTCCTTTGTTGGTTCTTGTTCAAGATTTACTCCCGTGCGCGAAGGAAGTTTTGGTTTTACTCCCACGCTAGCAAGGAATTCCTCTTCAGGTTCCAGAGTTGCCTCATCAATGTCTGTTGATGCTCTCATAACTACTTCTGGCTCATCATCGATTGCTGCTGCTCNCATTCTTTTTGGCTCATTTGCTTCCATTTTTTGTGCTTCGGAAGCCCTTGCTTTACGGGCTCTCCTTTCATCTTTGCTTCTATCTTTACTTACACAACATCTCAAGCTCTTTGTAGATAAGCATGTCCTCTGGACAACTAGCACAAGTAATAAAATAAACTGTAATGGTTTCTTCATTATTTCGATGGGTGTTATATGCTAAGAGAACTATTACGGTATTGATAATCGATTAGGTAAACCCCACAAAGGTGAAAGGTAAAGGTTCGTTCTTCATCGATGGGTCAAAATAGAGTCGTCAAAATAGTAGCAAAAAAATATTTACACGAAAAATGAATTTTCAAAAATCTCTAAAAAAAGCGAAAAACAAGAAAACCAAAAAGGGTGACCGACGTCGAAGAAAAACACAAATATAAATAGATTACCTTTGGAGATTGGTTTCTTTGATTTATTTGTACCATGTCAAATCCCTTCAATATAATGCAAAATATGCAAAACTCAGCCGTACGTGCTTATCATGGAGTTCGTGATCGTTGTACTTCAGTTTTGACGGAAAGTCGCGTATTAGAAGGTGTTCTTACACCTGCAGAGTTCGTAGAAGCAGGCGATCAGTTAGTCTTCAAGTGTCCAACGTGGTCGTGGGCTGCTGGAGATCCAAGTAAAGCAAAGGATTATTTACCAAAAGAGAAACAATATCTTATTACAAAAAATGTTCCTTGTATGCAACGTGTTGCAGGACTTGCTAAGGAGTATGTAAAAGAAACTGCTGTCGAGAACTCTGATACTTCGGGTGACGATGGTTGGTTGCTGACATATGAAACTTCCAAGGCTGAAGCTGACGAGGAGATGGAAACAATAGACGACATTGGTGACATTGTGAGTACCCTTCCACCAGTGCCTCCAACTTGTGTTGCTGGGCGTCAAATATCTGAAGCTTCAGCTACGTCAGGTGCAGCAGAAGACAGCGATGAGTATGCAGACATGGAAGACTTCGAAGATGATAATTTAATTACTGACGATGTTGCTGCAATATCAAACGTAGAAAAAAATATTGTACCATCTATGGCTGGTGTCACTTTGGATGACACATCTGTGGAAGAGCACAAATCCAGAATATCAACTAATGTTAATAATGTTCTTGCTACTCGTACGTATGATATTTCTATTTCCTATGACAAATATTACCAGGTACCAAGAGTATGGCTATTTGGATATGACGAGAATTCACAGCCTTTATCACAAAAACAAGTATTTCAAGATATTATGCAAGACTATGCTAATCGTACAGTGACTATGGAATCACACCCACATGCACCGGGTGGAATCCTCACAGCTTCTATTCACCCTTGTAAGCACGCTGATTGTATGAAAAATATCGTAGGACATTTAGCTCAAGGAGGAAAGCAGGCACGCACAGACCAGTATCTTTTCATATTTCTAAAATTTATTCAATCAATAATACCTACTGTAAATTATGACTTTACATTTGGCATTGAAGTAAAATAAAAGTATGAAACTATTTCTGTAGACTCTTCATTTTAACATTTATTTATTTATACCTGATGTACCTCATTTTAAAATCGAATCGCTTAATCGTCAAAGAATCTGCAAGGCAATCGTGTTACATCTGTTTCTTTACATAAACCTTTAGTCATGTGGTAGTGAAGAATCCTCGAGGTGACGAAACCACTCAAACAAGTTTTACATGAATACTTTGGCTGTTGACGTTTTGTCCTCCACCATATTCGTGCACGCCTTACAACAATTGCAGTTTTTTCCATCATAATATGACGATGTGTTAATTGATTAATTTCTGCGCCAATTAGAACTCTCATTGCTCGATATGCTTTTAATTTCACCTTTAATAACTGAATTTTTGCGCCACTTTTACTTGTTTTACTCAACCACCAATGTTTAAACTCTCCATAGTCAACTTCACCACTCCCATCTTCATCCATTTCACGAAAAGATGCATCCAATTCAGCGGCAGTGAAAGGTTCTCCCATTGCATCTACTACAGATTTGAATTCTCGTCGATCAATTAATCCAGAACCATCTAAATCAAACATATTAAAAGTTTCCCTCATTTCTCTTCTTGCTTTAATTTCAGGGTCCAAAAGCTTACTAGCTAATTTTTCCTCCCGTAGCTTCTGTTTTAATTCTATTTTTTTTTGTTTGAAAAATCGCTTTCCTTCAAATGTCTTCAGCCATTCCAAAATTCTTTCTCGTTCAGCATCAATTTTTGGATGAACAAACTTATTCTCCGCAATCATTCTCATCTTCTCAAATGCAAGTAATCCCAGGAAATACCGAGCTCCACTTTGTGCTTTAATTACAGCATTATATCGTGCTTTGGCGTACAATCTTGCTAGTAGACCCCGGCAATGTCTTTGGATTTGTAGAGAACCTTTACAAAGTCTTTCAAATTTTTTCAAACGAGCCCACCTACGTCCTTGTGCTCCACGGAACATTGCCTTGATTAATTGAGCTTTGTATGAGTGCATTTCAACATGTCTTCTTATAGATGCTTTAGTTGTAAGCCCACGCATATACCTTTGTACTGTTGGTGCTGCGTCTTCAACTCGTTTTTTTCTGACAGATTTACGCCAAATATATCCCCTGATTGCACATTGTATAACTATTGCTTTATCATGTTGTCGTGCTTTCGCATGCTGTAAAGCTAACTGTCTACCAAAATTGCCACGTATTCTTTTCTGTATGATTACCGCTCTGTGTTGTTTATAAATATATTTGTCTTCTCGAAGATTTTTCCTCGCCAGCATACCTCTAACCATTCGCTGAATACTTGGTAAAACATGCATCATATACATACGACGCTGATGTATCTTACGACGGATAATATACGAGCGAAACAAACGTTGCATACCAATAACATGATGGTGTCGAAGTCTTGACTTTTGCCTGAAAAGTCTTTGAATTTTAAATGCAGCTTCATGGGCATGAGGTGCATATGGAAAACTTTCACCACTATTATGACTTTGGGCAAATTTTCTTTTAATTGGATCAGGTTGATACATCAATCTAGTTTGTGTTCTATTTAATTGGTATCGTGAAGGAAGAAGCGCTGAATGATCCATAGCTGCGGCAATTGGGGAAAGCACAGAATTTGTCCAAAATATACTGTCTAATTGATTATTATGAGCTTTTTCAACGCTTTCAATAATTTCTTTTGTCGTTTTTATTGCATTTTTGTTATGTTTTTCATTTATACCTGATAATTCGTCAGGGGAATCTTCGATAGATACAGAACAATCTGGTGCATCCTTAATCTCAGATAAATCACCTTCATTTAGCTTTTTTCTTTTATTATCATCGAAAAGTTTTTTCTTGTGATGAGTAGACTCCAGCGGAATCGATTTCGTGTCCAAGTAATAATCGTTTATACGACTTGTGTCAAAGTCATTAACTAATTGATCTTTAAATACTGCTGTTGAAGAACCTGATTCTCCATACTTTTTTGGCTTACAGTGACGCATAGATTTCCACATTGGATTTCTATCTGGTATATCTTCCCATAAATTCTGCATCGATGAAGGAAATCTAGAAGGAACAGAAGCTCTCCGTACAAAATATAAATCTGGGGCAGCTGGCTTTGGACGATTACGTGCTTCATCTGTTTCCTGGGAAATAAGTCCAAGTAATCGAGCTGCATGTTTATTCATTGGGCCAACTGTTGTTTGTATAACTTGTCTTCTTCGTCGTCGCTTTTGAAGAGCAGGTTTGAGTCGAAGTTTACCACCTCCTTGCATATGCCATACATCACCACGGACGTCAATATTTTCACCACGTCGGTATGCTGATTTTGAATCTACATCAGTTGAAACGTTTAATTTTGGTTCTAAAGATTGAAGAGTATCTTTGACTTCTCTCTGCCAATCTCCAAAAACACTACCTGTGAGAGGATTGGGTATTTTTGGTGTTGGAATAGGAGGAGTCAAAGTTTTATTCTTTCGACTAGAAACGTTCATTTTAGCAATGCTTTGCCACTTATGCGATGTAGTCGACGATTTCATGACGTCTACTGTCTTATGTTTCATATTTTTAATAACTTTAGTTTGACTTTTCCGGTTTGATGGAACCCGACCTTTCATTAATGGACTTCCAAGGAGTCGTTTAGCTACATTACTTCTAGGAGGTTTCCATTTCTTCAATAACATAAGGTTTTCAGATGATTGAGATTTCTTTGCTTTATCAATGACTGCCATTTTATCCCGGGAAAGTGGTCTTAGAATTATATTGGGTAACTCAAACCCAAGTCGAGTAAAAGACGTATTGGAAATGTCCGAAACCTTTTTGTCTGTTTCTAGCCTCATTTTTAAAAGTACACACTATTATTTAACTTTACGACTTTTCTCAATGATATCATATAATTGGCTTTTAGCATATCATTGCCTCGTTATAGAGAAAACTCATTGATATTCTGGCTACTCAACATTTTTGACTTTATACTCTACTATATTATTATGATAGGCTACTGACTGCTAGTTTTATTCAAGGTCTAAAATGTAACCGTTTCGCTTGACAATATTTCGTGTGATCAGATCTGAAAAGGAAATTTGATTTTTTATTATAAGAAACGCCCGATTTGGGATATTAATTAAGGATATTGACACGAAATCCGTGCCAATATGTGTATAAGAAGTAACGATGTAGTAGATTTGTTATTTTTTAAAAATCAAAACACTAAATATACGTAGACTTATCAATATATCAATAATATTATAAATCGGCAATAAATAGAATAGCATATTTCAGTGGTTGATTGATACGAATTATATTGGTTATTCAATATTTATACAATTTATAAATAATTTCTAAGGAAGTTTTATTCTGAATCGTAAAATTCTTTTAATATCCTGATGGAAATTCAAATTATAGAGTATAAATGAGGGATTTCATATCCCAAAATGAGCAAAAAAAACAAATCATCATAAAATTAGAGCTCTTGGAGAACTGCCTCAGCTTGATCCAGCGATTGATAACGCAGATTTTTTGGCATAGTGTTTATACCTGGCATTGGGAATGACGTAGCAAGTTTTGAAGCCTCCTGACGAATGGTCCATAAATCGGAACCTTTTTTTTGTACCATAGCTCTTGCAGCTGGTAGAAAGTCCCGTAGTTGTTTGCCTGCTGTCTTTTGAATTTCGGAACACGCTTTCAATGTATTTTGGAAAAATATTTCAAAAAAAAATCGTTAGGTACAAAATTTCGTA
>LT636084.1:2854-17009 GCA_900128565.1 Stramenopiles sp. TOSAG23-6 | reverse complement strand
ATGTATTTTGGAAAAATATTTCAAAAAAAAAATCGTTAGGTACAAAATTTCGTACAAAAAAAATTAAATTTGAAAAAAAATAAAACATACATAATGCTCGGTTTTGTTTCTGTACAGAATCGAGAATATTTTTTGTGTCTTTCAAATCACTCTTTGTTGCATCTAACTCTACACTGTATGTATCAACTTTAAATGATAGATCTAATTTTTCTTTGCGCAAGATAACTAATTCTTGTAGAGCATTATTCAAATCTGACTGTAGTTTTTGTACAAATAGCAAATCAGCCTTTTTTTGTTGTTCTGTTTTTTGTATCGTAGATATTATTTCATCTGTGATTGAATCATTTGGTGTATTTTGTATTTTTTCCAATTGTGTAGATAATGATTGATTTGTTTTTTTAGCTTCTTCTAGTTGTTGTTGTATTTTAGTAAATGCTTCTGCTTGTTCTTTCATATCGTCACAAACTTGATCTTTTTGCTTCTTCTCTAACCCCAGTTTTCGGTCTGACGTAACTAATCTTTGCTTCAATGTTTTTATTTCATCTTCCAGCATATGATGATGATGTTCTGCTGCATCGAGTTTATGCTGTAAATGAGCTGCGCGACGAGATTCCTTTTTTGTATATGTGTTTGCTACACGTAAAGACTCTTCTAAGATTTCTATCTGATTAGAATCGTTTAAGTTAGATGGTGGTGTTGTACTATCTTTATCATTATTTGAATGACTAAAAATAGATGTATCACTTCCATTTTCTTCTGAGTATTCATTTTCTTCATCTGTCTCATTGTCCGGCTGCTGATCAAGAAATATTCCCATTACTTTTGAAAAATCGTCCGAAGATATTTTGTGAGAAGTAGATTGTGCTCCAAAAGCAGCTTGCACTTGTGCTTTTTCTGATGAATCTAAAACACGACCGACAAAATGGGGCATTGCATGAAATAACTGTTCTATTGTTACCATTTTCTCATTGGGTTCACATCCACATATTTCTAGCACAACTGCCCAAGGTGAACGAATATCATTTTCCATGTTTACTAAATATGGAGAAGAAAGGTATCTAGTATTGTTGTTCGATGGAAGAAAATTTCAGATTTGATGCATGCTCGCGAATGTCTTAGGGTTAGGGTTATGACAGTTTCACATGATCTAGACCGACACAGGTTGGTCAAGGTTGGTCAAGGATCCAACACAGTCTCCAGGGCTTACATAAGATTACTTTGCTGATTAAATTAAAAGCATATTCTAATGAGTTTAGTATAAAATACTTCCCTACTCATCAATGGGCTCAGCTGCATCAATAGAAGTGAAACTACAGTCAGAGTGTGACGGAAGATTACTTTTGAATGGAGAAGAAAGGAATAAAGCTAGAAGAAACCTACAAGAAATATACACTCGTGTGTTGAAAGCAAAAGGTGAAGAGGCTGCATTTTCAGCAGTCAGGAACGAATATTTGAAATTAAAGAAGAAAATTTCTGCACTATTATCAGATCCTTGGCGAAAATTCAAGTCCCCTTTTGGAGGTCAGATGTCTCCGAATGATGAATGGGTGAGAATTGAATCTGGAAAGTTGTGCCTTGAGGTCGTATTATCGTCTAGGTGTGTCGAAGAGTGTTGCAAGCATATTTCTATCAAGCAAAATAAAAAGAGCAAACGCAAAACAACATCCAAAACTACTCTGAATACTAAAAGAAAACAACGAAACCGACGTTTGAAAAGTACCAAAAAGAAATCAACTTCAGGTAAAAAGTGTATTATAATACCTGGTAAAACATTTTCTGTATTAGATTCAAATTTACTCGTCGTAGATAAAACAAGGACTGAGTTAGAGAACTCAAAAATGAATATTATAGATAATGTAGCAACATCAACTATATTTGCTGAACATTTAGTGTTATCACCAGTCACGCCGCCACTTAAAAATATCATTTGGAATGATATTTTATCAAATAAAATTGTTGCCTTGACATGTTCTGACTCAGACATATCTGAAGATGCTGTTGCTTCATGGGGTTCTGTTGCCTCGCCATGCTGGCTTCGTATTCTTCGATTAACCAATGGAACACTTAAACAAATTCCAGAACTAAGTGGATTTCCAAAGTTACTTGTCTTAGATATCAGTGGAAATTCTTTATCTAATTACATAGAGACTACACGAAATCATACAACATCTTTAGAAAATATACAAATACATAAAAAACATCCATTAACATTCTTACAAAGTGCCCCACAACTTCGTGAATTTCGTGCAGAAAATTGTTCACTGTCAAACCTACCATTAAATTCACTTATTTGGCCAACACAGCTATGCAAATTATGTTTAGCCAATAATTGTGTTGAAGATACAGAAAATATTTCCTTATTGGAATCATTAAAATGGTTAACAGAACTTGATCTTCGGGGTAATCCTTGCAATGAGAAAAACGAATATAAAGAAATAGTGCAAAAATTAAGAAAACAAATAAGCCATTTAAAATATATCGATGGTGTATCACGAAATCAGGTTATACGCAGTGTTACTATAGATACACACACACAATTAGATAATCATGACATTAGTAATATGTTAGATAATTCATCTTGTAGCTGTCTTGAAGGAAATGCGTGCGTATCCTCCTATAATTGTAAAAATTGGGATAATAGATTTGAAATTGCTCGAGCAGCTAGAATTAAAAAACATGGTAAAGATCCTCTAGTGCATTAAATAAATAAAGATCCTCTAGTGCATTAAATAAATAAAGATCCTCTAGTGTATTAAATAAATAAAAGTTAGTTTTTGTTTATATTCAAACAGTAAAATGAATACCAGCTTTGTTAAATGCCGCAAGCAATTCAAGGAAATTATCTATTGTTAACTGCGATGAGCGACGTGTCGAAGTTTTCGTTTCTGCCAATACTTTTTCTACAAGTTTCTTGAAATGTTCAGATGCATTTTTGAATGCTCTTTTCCTCTTTTTACCCTCACTCACTTGAACATCCATCATATCAGTTTCATTTACACTATTTGTATTTCCATTATTATTATTACTAGATAGTGAACGAATAGTAGATGTATTCTTTTCCAACAGTGATAATAATTTTTTCTGTCGGAAAATAGAACCTAAAGTCTTGTTTTTACGATTAAAGCAAAGTTTGACCAATCCGTCCCACTCTAAAAAGTTCACCGGTGGTGCAGGTACACGCGGTTCAATACGAACAACACGAGATTCAACCTTTGGTGGAGGCCTAAAATTATTCTTTGAAACTTTCATTAACTGTGATACCTTGGCGAGAAGCTGACAATTGACTGCAAGTCGGCAATACATTGCTGAGCCTGGTTGAGCTGAAAGTCTCATTGCAAATTCTTCTTGAAACATAATAACAGCTGAACGAAAAAACGGACGGTGTGCAATAAGTTTAAAAGTAAGAGCTGAAGATATCTGATATGGAATATTAGCTACACAAACGTCAAAGTAAGGCAAATCAACTTTAAGAGCATCCCCTTTAATGACCTCAAGCTTGTGCTGTAGATCTGTTCCTTGTACTCTTTTTTTAACCTCCATGATCATACGCGGATCAATTTCTACAACAATGACCTTTTTACATATTTCTAACATCTGAATTGTCATGATACCATTACCGCAACCAATTTCAAGGGCAATATCGGTGGACTTTAACTTGGCTTTGGCGACAATTCCTCTAACAACAGCTGGATTTTTTAAGAAATGCTGACCACGACCACCCTTTGCACCAGTTGGAAGAGGACCTGGAGCCTTTTTAGCATGTGTAGCTTTACGCGAAACTTTGGGCATTCTTTTTGAGTCGGTGATTAAATCAATGCGATGGCTACTGGTAGAATTTCTACTTGCAGCTTGGTACAGTAAGTTCTAGTACTACTTGAGTATTGTTTTTTTGCATTTCGTTGGAGAGTGCTGAATATATAAAATACGTAGGGTTAGGGCTAGTACCGGGTATCTTTTTTGACTGTAAGTTTTTGCGCAATTTTTTTGATGCTTCATATCATTCCGACATTCATTATTCCTATTTAGGAAGAAGTTCTTACTAAAACTTGATCAACAATATTATGGTTGTAACGCGTTCGCAGAAAAGGCGCGTGAGCTTTGACGATAGAGTAGTATCACCACCACCATCCAGAGAACGTTTGCATAAGAGGGCACGACGCGCCTCTGAAGCACTTTTGAGTTCTCAGTCACGGGAAAGTGAGAAAACTGAAAATGAAGAAAATGTCAGTGACTTGGAAAACGTGCCTGTCCAGAACGGACGAAATGTAAAAAGAAAAAAAAACACAAAAAAACTAACTACTTCAAAACGAACGAGAAAGCCCCGTAAAGCTTCAGAGAAAAAAACAGCAACAGCAGCTAGTTCAAAACGAACGAGAAAGCCCCGTAAAGCTTCAGAGAAAAAAACAGTTACAAAGAAAGATTTAGTTGGGAGTAAAAAAGGAAAAAAACCTGTGATTGGTCTGACAAAATCCAGAGAAGATGAATTAACTGCCCAAGGATACAAATGTATTGCGGGGACCGATGAAGCGGGTAAGTTTTGCTTATTTGTTTATGTGTTTTAAAGTTTTTTTGTATCTTTTTGTTGTACTAATTTATATAGATATTTGTTATTATACTATATATTAGGTAGAGGACCTCTCGCAGGCCCAGTTGTTGCTGCTGCTTGTGTAGTACCACCTGGTATTTTCTTCGAAGGTGTCACTGACTCAAAAAAAATGAGCGAAGAAATGAGAATAAAATTATTTAACCAACTTACTACTGATCCACGTATTCGATATGGTGTATCGATTATACCTCATAATCGCATAGATGAAATTAATATTTTACAGGCATCGATGGAAGCAATGAGACTTTCAGTTCAATCTATTAATGACAGTGACAATAATAATCCTGTAGATTACGTTCTTGTAGATGGCCCTAGAGATCCTAGAGATATTCCTGAACCAACACATGAATATTACAGGAAAAAAAAATTAAAATTGAAAGCTACAAAGACTAAAAAAGTAAATAAAAAGAAAACGAAAGCAAAGGTTTCTTCCATTAAATTGAACAATACTGAAGAAGAACCAACTAAAGTGACTTATCGAGGTCAGTTTGTTGAACATTGTCAAGTAGAAAATGTTATAAAGGGGGATTCGAAAGTTTTCTCTATTGCTGCAGCATCAATTATAGCAAAAGTCACTCGTGATAAATTAATGAAAGAATATCACGTGAAATGGCCCCACTACGAATTTGAAAAAAACAAAGGATACCCAACTGCTTTTCACAAAGCCCAATGTTTCAAACATGGAGCTTGTCCTATTCATAGACTTACATTTGCACCTCTCAAAAATATGTCTAAAAAGCAACTACAATATAAACCCAAACCCTAATAGTAAGAGCGTGTCTATCTAAAAAATCTAAAAAACTTCTAGAAAGAAAACAAAAACAATAAAAAATCATTAAATCTTCCTCAGTTCATAATTTAATCATTAATAAATACATATAAAGTCACTAATTGAGACATAATATGCATTAGAGTAAATATGAAGGACGGTGTCACAAGGTACCTAGTTATAGACAACAGAAAAACGTAGAACAAAATCAAACATCGTATGTTGTGTTATATACTAGGGCTTGCAAACACCAAATTGTTCCTCAGTAAAATGAGTTTACGACACCAACGACAATAATAATTGTCCAAGATACGTATCTTTGCAGCGCAAATATTATTACAAAACATACTTAGTAAAAGAAGCCAAGAAGCTTTCCACCAGTCTTCTTGCGCTTTGCTTCTTCGTGATCCATGATTCCGTAAGAAGTTGTGAGGACAATGTGTCCAAAAAGACGAGAAGGAAGGAGGTTAGCAATCCATTTTTCCATATCTTTACCTTTGACATCGAAGCGTGGGGATACAACACCACATTTGTTGATGCGACCAGTGAGCTCAATGACGACCTTACCAGCACGGTGGTCATCGACGATCTCGAACTCACCAATGTAGTCAGCCTTCTGCATGCACTGAAGGAATTTAATCAAAACCTTGGAGACTGGTCTGACGATAACTTGACGTTTACCACGCTTTTCAGCGTTAGAAATTGTACGGAGCGAATCCGCGAGAACACCCATGCGCACCATTTTACTTTAAATTTTGTGTTTATGACGAGGAATACAGACGACGAAACACCGAACAAAACAAACAACAAATGGGTTTATCGGGAGCTTCACGCTGACTTTTTCGTTACCGGGTAACACCATTTTAACGGCAGAAATCCACGTACACAGCAAATCATATGATAGTAATACTTCACCTACCTGTTCGTGGAAGTACAAAATAGTTTGTTCGTTGCTATATTATTATTATAATTCTTGCGTCTAACGAGTACCGCATAAATACCTGCTCGTAGCTGCTNAAATCATTGAAATTCTGAAAAGAGAGATTAAAATTTGGGGGAATTTGGTTTTCCAAGATTAATTAAAATGCTTCAGTATGCTTTTTTAAATGGAATAGATGTAAATGATTTGCTCATATTCTTCTGTGTTATATTTGTTTTGACAGGTATAGTTGACATATTTATTGTAAAGCAAATTTTTCGGAAAACAGGAGCTCAATACTTTGTGTTACACTCTTGTTTCAACGTATATATTATGATACTTTGTACGAATGAATGTTGGGAAACGATGCTTAATCCGCTTGATACATTCTCTCCTCTTTATTCAATATCAAGTTTATCAACAACAGTAGCAATTGGGGCTTTCCATTGCTACCATACCTTATTAACTCTTCGTTTCCTCGGTGGAAAAGGTCTTAGCTTCGAAGACCTTGTTCACCATTTTGTTAGCGGTATCATAGTACCCATATTTGGTGTTTCACTTCCTTTTGGCAAGGTTGTTAGTATTGTGAATTTCTTCATGTGTGGCTTACCTGGAGGTATTGACTATGTGCTACTTTCATGTGTGAAGTATGGATTGATAAAAAGGTTGACTGAAAAAAGAGTAAATCGAATGCTTAATTTGACAATGCGTCTACCAGGAATGCAACTTTGTTGTTATATTATCTTTATCAATTTTAAGAGTGGTAATCTGAAAGCAACATTCATTGAATTATTCCTCATGTACGTTTTACATATTTATTCTTTTCTTCTAAACTATCAATTACTTTTTCAGTGTTACTTACATATATATTCTTTTCTTCTAATGTACGTACAATACAGGTCTTTTGCTGCATTTCTACATTGTTTTAATGCGGTATATTATGCGGACAAAGTGGTTCAAAATTACGGTGTATGCCTCTACAAGGAAAAAGTAGAAAAGAAAACATCGTAAAAATTACCAAACTTTTAAAAACATTTATTTTTACTTCGGAGAAACTTGCACAAGTTCCATTGTTTCTTTATCATACCGGAACCAAGGTCCTTCGGTGGACTTACAATATAACTTTNTTTTTTCATTAAATAAATACTTCGTTGATCGATTAAACCAAAGTTTAGATCGTCTATCCCAAACAAAGTTTCCTCTAGTTTTACTTTCATCTAAATATAATGCTGGTAAGGTTTCAGTAGTTATTGTACCTTCACCAACGGCGTTATCACCTGGTGACGAAGCCTTTGGATCATAAAAATGTTTAGTCTGCTCTGTCGGTGTTTTTGGTGGTGTAATTACTGGCGGTGGTGATATTGTTTTAATCATTGGCGATGAGCTTGGTGATGTCGTCATATCAGCAAGTGAACCAAATCCCCCACCTATTGAAATACTACGCCGATGATCACCAGTGAGATTTCCTACAACTGGACTATTTAGTACGGCGCTACCACTAAATAGACTAACAATATCATCATCCTTTAAATTATCATCATTGACATTGTTTTTTGTATCAAATAGCATCATGATATCTTCCTCTTCCCATGAATCATCAATCACTGGTGGTGGCAAAGAAACATCACCTGATACTAACTTTAACAGTAATGTACGATCAGCATTTGAAATTATTCCATCATTTAGTAACCAATCGGCAGCTGATACTGAAGATGAAAACTCATTACTATTTAATCGTAAATCAGACAGTATCAATTTACTAATTTGGGTTTCCTTTTCCATTTGTTTTCGTTTCTCAATACTTTTTCTATCTAATATTTCTTCGTCTATATAATTATATTTCAAACCACGTGCACCACAAGAGTCCATATCTGCAGTTTTCATGCCTACAGTAGCTAAACGTGCTATTGTATTTTTCGCTTCCATTTTTATAACACGCGAAAGCTCTGCACGACCACAAACAGAATTAATTGTTATTACCGCAACGTCTCTCATTGATGTTTCTTTTGCGCTCAGCATAAACTGTTCATCACCCATATTTAATACAAAATCATGCATATTATTTGCTAGAGGTAAAGCCCACACATTTGAACCAACTTCCATTTTAGCTACAGTCTTTTTACCTACTCTATATTTAATCTTTTCTTTTGCTACAACTATTGTTTCAACATCATTATCTACTTTAGTATTTCCACTCGCACCAGGTAATGAAATTGTAAATCTACGTTTTGACTTATCACTTATCCCACCAGACCCAGAACGAACTCGAGATTGTTCATACTCGCATTTATCAGAGTTTGATGTTTTATTGCCGTTTAATTCGACTTCAAATAAATGTTCCTTATGTCCTAATATTATACCAGTAATTATTTCACAAATACTGGGATCAACTTCAACCTGACCACATGATAGTTCAACTGTATTCCTAGATCGTTTATTACAATCGATTTCGCACTCACAATAGAGAAAGGTACCGATGTCGAGTGTTGTTGGAATATATGTATCACCAATACCAACCTGTATACGACCAGGGTCTCGATACCATATGTAAGAGTCGTCAATGTCATTTAGTGCACGACTTCGTCGCGTTTTACCCGATCCAGTCACTACTGAACCTAAAACATGCGAAGCAACACCTACAAAAAGTTTATCACTAAGCTTCAGGCCCTCGACTGTAGCCAAACCCTTTTTACCACCTTTAGGTTGGCCAAGTTGACGGCGTAGTAATGCGATACGTTTTTCCTGTGTTTCCAACAGATCTATCATTTTTTTAACAGTAGCACGCTTTTCTCGTCGCTCTACTTTTCTAGTTTTTGGTTTATCCTGTTTTGGAGAATCTGATATATTTATATCAGCACGACCCTTTTTCGTTACTACTGCTCCTGCTTTTACAGATCTTTGACGTATGCGCTTGGTCACAGGGGCGGCTGTACCAAGAACGGGTACTTCAAAAGTGTCTTGTTTTGATATTTTCGGAAACTGTTCAGCGTTATTTCCAGAGGCAATCTCTCGTTCTTTTACCTTGACATGCATTAATTTGCGAAAATCAACATCTTTCACACTCGCCACGCGCTCTAAAATATCAACAACCATAAATGAAGCATCTTTTGTTCCTTTAAGCTTCAATGACATTGTGGGAGCACCACCGAATGCATCCTGACCTATTTTTGCAGGTGCATCGTCCCAAGTTATTCCTTCGATATCCAATGATCTGACGTGCGCTTCTAAACCCTTGAAATCTTCAAAGTCAGCAACCAACTGGATATCAATCATAAATGTTCCTATTTTACTCCGACGCCTCGACATTGCTTTCTGGCAAAGGATGGTGTTAATCTGATTAAATTTTAGATTAGATTCGTACGTAGCCTGAGTAAGAAATTTACACAATAATTGTGTTTAAAAAGTGAAAACTTTGAAAGACGCGTCATCATGATTCATGAATCATGCGTCAATCAACAAACACACGAAATCGCGCGCAAAAAAAAAAGAAAAAAAAAAAAAGAGGCAGTCAAAAAAAATTAAAAATTTTTGAATTCTTTTCATCATTGATTGAATCATCAAAAAACACTCGAGGCTTCGTGTGATTCATCAAGTCACTTCGTCAACGATAAACAACACACGTGGTCGGATCTCGAAGACAAGGAGAAGTAAACTTGAGGGAATTGAATTATGGGACGTAAGGGCAAATCGCAAAAGCATACTGCAAAGGAAATAAATGCAAAACATCAAGCCGCTAAGAATGCAAGAGGAGCTGCTGGTGGTGGTGGTGCAGGTGCCGCTGCACGTAAAAATGCTGCTGCCAAGATCCTAATGAGCTGCACTATTTGTAAAACTAACCAGCCTTCTGTAAAGTCAATGATGATTCACTATGACTCTAAGCATCCAAAAATATGTTTTGAAAGTGTAAGGGAGGGCTATGAAAAAATTAGTGGCTCAACCAGAGATGCAATTAATAGCAAGAAAAAAGCAAAAACTCACATGATTGGAGCTGTGAAAGCTCAAGCAAGTTCCAAGACTAAAAACAAAGAGTTGTCTGCCAGAGCCAAGAAAGCATTAGCGGAAAAACAAATGGCGTTTTTGGAGTCTACCCAAAAAAAGAAAGATAAACGTGCAAGATCGAAAAAGAAGAAGTAATATTATAAAAGGATTTATAAAAAGATAAAACTCTTTAACCTTCAAAACTAGTGATTTCTGTTTCCTCAAAAAATTGTTCATATGGTATCTTTAGTGTTTCATATGTCTTCATGTCTTCCATCAATAACATCTCTAATCCACAAGCCACTGGACCAGATAACCCATTTCCTATTAAGGTACCATCTAACTCAGTAATTGGTCGAATCCAACCGCCACCAATATCCAGTAGTTCTCTACATTCTTTTATTTCTTCGATACTAAAGTCTCTTCTAACAGTACTATTCAATGTAGAGTTACTAATTAAAGCAGGGGCTAAACTAAATGCACGAGCTGCTGTTGTACTCTCAAGTATATGACCGGGTCTTGGAACACAGAGAACACCATCTTTATCTACCATTGCTATACAAGACACAGAAGACTCGTAAATTTGTTTTTTTGAATCTACTTGAATAGCAAGGTCAACATTTTTATCATCTGCTTCCATTTGAATTAATGCATTAATCAGATAATTAGTCGTTTTGGTACTTGATAATAAAGGTGGTTTCAAGGGTAATGTTGTTGTACACGCTTTCAACCCAGTTGAACCAATCTCACACTGAGGTTTGTGACTATCATAGTCTTGATGAGCGACACAATAAAAATTTGCTTTTCCTCCCCGGCTCCGTAAACCTGATGGAGAAATACTGAAATCACCACGCCCCACAGATAGCCAGTATCGGACATAGACTCCATTTTTGCGACCTGTGGCGGCAATTGTAGATAACACAATATTCTGCAAACGTTGTTTCGAAAATCTTAGTGGATGCTGATCGTCGCAGATTTTTGCAGCTTCCGCGCTTTTCAATAGTCTATCGAGGTGAAATTGAAGCCCATAAGCATTTCCATCGACCACATTACAAGTATCAAAAACTGCATGACCCCGTGTAGTCATATGATCATCTATTGGGACAACGTATAGACTTGGATCAGTAGTTATTCCGTCGAGTTCACTAGAATACATTGCAAAACAGTCTTTTCTTACTGAAAGTGGAACACTTTTCTGAAGTGCTGACAAAGCTTCAGTTGGTTTTAAAAGACGGACAAATTTAGAAACAGTGGCCATGGAATTATCCGTTTGAATCTAAAGAAATAGATAAGACTCAAGAGAGAAATTCTAAAATAATCAGAATTATTGGAATTTTGAATATTTTTAATCAACAAAAAAAAACAATCAATGACCATTGGCCATGATGATGACTCAAGACATCTTTTACCAGGACCAGGTACCCCAGCAAGTACAGACTACACAGTCTACGCCGTATGATTATTTTATGTATAGAGTCTATAGACTATGTCGATCTCTGGAGTATAATACCCGGTAATTAGTAATTAATATGTTTAATCACCCACGAAATTATTATGCAAACATGCAAAGTGTAATTTTAAACCTGAAGGTGACAAATTCAATTAAATGAAAACGATTTTATGAAACTATTTTATTATTATCAGTCATTATTTTTCAACTTTTTTTGTTTCATCGGATCCTATATTATTTTTTGACAAATTCAAAGATTTACGCATACTTTGCATTTTTGCAAGTCTAGCAGTGATAGAACCCATATCCATTGAACGATTCTTTTTCAATAATGAAGTTGCTAACCCTACAGATTTATTATTCCCTGATAAACTCTGAGTTAACGTTTTCTTCTTTCCTCTTGGTGTAGCTGCTCTTTTAGATTGGAGTGTTCCAGAAGAAGATAATCTCACTGATTTTAGACCACTTAATAAATGCATATAACCCTGATTTTTCGTATTTTCAACATTCTTCATAGTATGAGCTCTAGAACCTACAGGCGTTTCCCCAACTTCATGTGCTGGACGTCCTTGCCATACTACATTTAGTCGGATGCGTACATATCCTGTTGATTTAACTTGAAAGCCATAGTTGTTAAGAAATGTAGCTAGTCCAATAGGGGATGCAATAAATTGTAAATCCCCAAGTTCGCGATTACCACCAAGAAAGAACTCTGCCATACGATCTCTCACTGATGCCTCAGGTTTCCACATTTGTACACGAAAATCAAAATATCCTGGAGTTCGTGGAATTTCATGTCCACCATAACCCTCTACACGATGCCTACCTAATTCATCGACAGAAAATACAAGAAATAATATTTGGGGTGTTCTCATTGATTGAATAATATCATATTCAGATTCTTGTTTTGCTTCGTAGCTTTTCGATTCGCTATTTTTAGCATTCATGTCATTGTTATTATTTGAAGGTTTTGGTGGGGACATATCGAATTCATCATTTTCTTCACAAGCTTTTACTTCTTTTAATAGTTCGAATTCAATAGGATAAGCAAAATGAGCAACAGCCGTTGAAGCAGTTCGTTCTAAAATACTTGATAAATATCCAGGAGGTCGTTCAATCACACGAGCTGCTTGTGTGATACCCGCTGTTAATGATTTGATTCTTTCAGGTGTAGTGCCGTTTGGCCATTCCCATCCTTTTATTGGAAGGATAAGTTCGTGTTGAACATGAAGTAATGTACCACTAAAATCTATAGCAGAGACAATCTCCCCAAAAATATGCATTCTATTATAACCTGGTGGGGGGGCACCATCAATTGATGTACCAACACGATTGCGTAAAGATTTATATAATCGTAATTCTTTTTGTCGTTCTTTTTGTACTATTAAATCCTCCATTTTCCTGTCTAATATGGCACCTTCATTTCGAATGCAAAATTCATAACGAATACCTGATTTACTGGTTATTCTGTACCATCTTGTGCCGTCAATTACGACAACTGGAGCATCAGAATTACGATGAGCTTTAGTAATATCATCAATAGGTTCAATTAAAGGATCTTTTGTACCTTTTGCCAAACTCAAACGAGCTCTTCTAGGACTTGATTGACCCATTGCCTCAGCATCTACTTCTTCCTCCTCTTGTTCCAATAAAGTTGTAGAAAATGCAGGTGTCACATCAAGACGACCCACTTTTCCATTAGATGAATATAGTTTTATACTACAAATTACTTGTGTTTCATAAGCAAGTGCCGACACGTCACTTTCACTACCGTTTAAAGCCGTTTTACAAGCTTCTTTATTCACGTCAAGTGCTGCGAGAATATACATAGACTTACACTGTATATCTCGTCGTAAATGATTAGTAGTATACATATCATCGAAATTACTTTGTTTAAGTGCATCGTTTTTTATATCTTCTATTGATTCCAAAACAATGTTATTGGCGGAGTTGGAATTACGCATAGAAAGTCGTAATATATTTTCAGATAACGGAGTTTCTAGTTCACCTCGGGAAGTTGTAAATGTTCGATTATATTCTTCGGTTGGAACGTATCCATCTTTATCAACGTAATTAAAAATCATTGTATTTGAAACATTATCAATTGGAGTTCTACCACCATCTATTTTTTCTTTAAAAATGTTTGCATAATGCTTTGATAAAGAGCTATGTGAACTACTAGAAACCTCATTACCAACACCTTTTTCTTTCTGTAATTTTTCACCAGCCATTTTTGAATAAATAACAATTTCTTTTGGACTAAATACTTTCTCTTGCCAATGAAATGATTTTGAGACCGTCATGTTCTCATTGTCTGTAGTTTTAATGATATTACCTACGTTATCATACAAAGTGTCTCTGTGAACATCTTTCGTGTCATAAATATTTGTTGAATGGATTTTCTGTCGCCGCAACTCCACTTTCAACTTCAGG
>LT636083.1:0-17109 GCA_900128565.1 Stramenopiles sp. TOSAG23-6 | reverse complement strand
TTGTGAAAAAATATTTCAAAAAAAAATCGTTAGGTACAAAATTTCGTACGAAAAAAAATAAATTCGAAATAAAAAAAAATAAAACATACATAATCTTTTGACTAACATTAGAAAAACATTTTGTCCACTGTATGAAGAACTATGATTACTATCACAACTTTCACTACTGAAAGTACGTGGTATATTTCGTGTTTTGGATTTTGGAGTATTTCGTGTTTTGGATTTTGGAGTATTATTATTGGAATCATTTTTATATACAGAAACCAATGTCAACGCAAATGTTGCAGTATCTTTACCAAAAATATCGTTATTATTATCCAATAAAAATAAAAGAACTTTTAATGCATATGGACATCTTCCATTACTACTCTTCGGGTCACTTAGGATCTTCGTTAGAACAGAGATTACATATTCATTCTCTATTGGAAGTAAAGGTATAAAAATTGTTAAAAGTGTCATTACAATTTGCATTAAAGGTACGATTAGTTCATGTGAAAGCATTTTTTTTCTTTTACGCATATAATGAACAACGAAAGGGAATAAACGAATCTTCAGTAAATAGGCAAATTCAATAGTACAGCGAAAAAGTTTAAAGTGAAATTCAGTTATTTGATACAGCAGTTCAAATGCTAACTGTTGTGGTATGGTCGTATTTGTTAGCCAACGCTTTGGTGGAAGCTTGTGTGAATTTGATTTATTGTTGCAATAATTCGTTACATCTAAGGGTGTCCAAGCACGTTCAACGTTACTAGGTTCTATGGTTCCCATCGCATTTATACATAACTCTTGATATAGCAAATAAGCGGCTTTTATTGCAGGTGGTAGCTGACGTATACGACTTGTTAAGTCATTCTGTACAATGCTCATTTCATGTGTAAGAGTAGAATGTGTTAGATAGGTATTTTCGCATTCTTCCTCCGTTTTATCTATACTATTAACCGTAGAAATATACTTTGGAATATGCTGTCTTTCTGCCATTTCGAATACAAGAGTAACTACTTGGTGCAAAGTCGCAGCTGCTGTGTTATGAATCACGGGATCTTTGTTTCCATGTATTGCTAGGCATAATCGCAATACCTGTGCTAATAGGCCTATATCATCGGCAAAAAAGAAGCGATTTATTAGTAGCGGTAACGTCTGCAAGATTTTGAGTGTAATATCCCGGGAATCACAATTTGACTGAATTTCAAGCACTCTCAATAAGTTTCGCAACTGATCACAAGCCATATCAAGAGATATAAGGAGGCGCTGAATAGCAGTAAGTGATACAACTATTAATTTGGGAGTGCAATTTGTATGGTTGCACGCTAGAACAAATGGCTGTAACAAATCTTGAGCATCATCGTCGGAAAGGTGTTTATCAACAGTGACCATTTTTAGAGCTCGCAGTTTCAATAGTCCACGTTCAGCAGCCTCTTTAATCATCGGCTGCTTGCGGCGCGCCTCCTGTGCAACCATTCGGAGAGAACTCTCAAGCGCTCTACTAATGTCCATTGTGTCAATGTGCTCTCTGGATGATAAATCCAAAGACGAGCAAATATTTCTAAAGAATTACAGATATTTCGAGATTTGAGATTCTAAAATTTTGTCGACCCGATTTCGTGGGGTAATTCGTTTAAACTCACTGGGTACCCGGTACCTGTGGAATGAATTCAGTCATCAAAAAACCGTGATGGATTCTTCTTCTGGTACCAGTATTTTACGAGATAGTTGCTTTAAAAGTCGTATTTCAATATGTCAGGAGCTAGGCGCAGAACAAAGTACAGAAAAGCAGTCTCTCAGGACGCAGAGTTATCGATAATTGAGCCCAATGAAGGTGAAGTAATAGTGAAAGCAGTCTGTTCTCGTGGTGGCAACTTGTTCGAGGTTCTAGCACCGGATGGAGAAACTTCCCTTGCAATTTTGCCTACAAAGTTTCGCAAGCTTATTTGGATTAAACGAGGCATGTTTCTTATATGCACATGTTCTGATAGTAAATTGAAAACGATTACGGGTGAAAGTGGTAAAGTAAATATGATGATTTCTCATGTTCTTATGCCGGAACAAGAAAAGAACTTACGCAAAACTGCCCATTGGCCTGAGGCCTTTGCTGATAAGTCCAGTGCAACGGAAGAAAAAGCAAAGGAAACTTCATCAAATGACACTTTCCCATACGGTGGATATGATAGCGACAATAGCAACGATAGCATGTGTGGTGTATTTAAGAATTCGAATCGAAGAGGAATGACTGATAGTGAATATTCTTCAGATTCTGATGAAGGACATAGGTAAAGGAACAAAATAGAGGTACTACTTACACACACACACACAACAGGAAAAAAAAGATGAATGTACATTGGCAAGTTTATAAAACAATATATGACCTGAATGACTTCATTTTTATATATTCTTAATTTCTGATTTCTATCTATTCTTACTCTCTCCTTGCAATAGATAGTATCCCTTAACCCTAACTCAAACGTAACTTTCGTCAAAAGTATGTAAGAAATATTTTTCTACATGAAAAGACTTTCAATGTAGTTAAAAATAGTGCAATCTCGTAGAATGTTTATATTTCTAAATTAGCTGCGTCTTCTTCTAGCTGTTTCAAGAGTTTCATACGACTTCGGCGTCCTCTAAATTGTGCTTGAATACAAGTTGAACTCTTCTTTTTTAGTCGTATTTCTTTTACTATTGCGCGGTCTCTCATTCCACGATATCGAGTCTGTAAAGACTTTGCAGAATTACTTCTCAATTTCTTTGTTGCGGCAATTTCTCTTCCTTTCTTTCCACGCTGTACTGCTTGAATTTGAAGTGCTGCTGAGCATGCAGCAACAGATGGCGAGGCACCTTCTTCACCTATTTTTAAGCCAATAGTACTGTGAACTCTAAGCCTAGTACTCATAACATTCGCGACTTTTTCTGGATCATCATTTGCAGAAACTCCTAATTTTCCACATAATTCAGTTTCACTGAATTCTGCGAGACGAGATTCTCCAGTGACTAAGTCTTCTGCACGAACAGTCATCCAACGAGTTCGATCGTAACTCTCTTCAATAGTGACAGACATATTATGACCATCAATTTCGTGGTCTTCTGTGTACACAACTTTTTGTCGAAGCAATTCTGCAAATTCGCCCTGTGCAAACATTTTAAAATGCTGAAATGCAAAACGATAAATGTCATCTGGTTTATGGAATAAACAAGCTGAAACGAAATCAGTGATTATTTGTTTCAACTCTGGGTGTTCTTGTACAAACTTTACATTTCGATCTTTCAACTGGTCCTGCTCTGCCGCTAAATTCTCCACAGTTTCTAAATTCATACACTCATGATCTGGAGCGGGTGATACAATCACAGCCTCGTCCATACTCATGAAAATTTGGTTTTTGGTGTAGATCTCTTATCCAGATTTGTAAGATCCTTTGCATATACGAAGTAGCCCCTCCTAAAGCTCTATGCAAATGTAACCGCTTTCGCTTTATGAAAAATTTCCTATTTTATTTTGACACGTGCCACAATAAATTTTGACGGATTGCATTGATAGTTGTAGGTACTACTATAACCATATATTATATTAGGCACTTTTTGTACACCTGTAGAGAAAGGGCACCTAAAGTTGTTATGGCCCATTAAAGTTATTACCAACAAGCAATGTTTGTATGAATCTAGTACTCAAATGAATGCTTCTCTGCTATGTAAGAGGTTCAGATGTAGAGCTTTGAATAATCAATCAGTAGTATATTCAGCGATTCAAAGATTTTTCAGTGGGCGTGGAGGGTTAGATGAAGCTGCACAGTTTAAATTTAGACAAGCTGTTGCAGAGTTGAACAAAGAGAAACTCAACTCCTCAAAAGAAACTGTACGGAAATATGATCGTAACGATGAATTTGCTTCATTGCGACCAGATGCTACGGAAAGTTTGAATGGTTTTGATGAATTTGCAGCTCTTC
This sequence comes from Stramenopiles sp. TOSAG23-6, assembly GCA_900128565.1. Taxonomy (NCBI): domain Eukaryota; species Stramenopiles sp. TOSAG23-6. Next base: position 13,177 of record LT636083.1, on the reverse strand, counting down.
GAAAAAATGTAGTAAAACCTATAGAACCAATACACGTTATAGACAAATTGACGTCACTGCCTAGGCCACATAATACATCTGAAAAGAAATTGGATTTTGAAGAAAAGAAACATTGGCTTACAAAAGAGTTATCTGATTTTGATGCTGAAGCGTTCNTGAAAAATTCACAAAAGAAAGTGCATTTTGACTCTAGACGAGTTTTATCCAAATTACGGAAGGAAGGTCGAACACGTGAGTTATCAGCGAAAGAGTCTCGTATATTGACAAAGAAACTCCGAGATTACAAAAAGTAATTGAATAAAAAAAATAAAAATATCGGAAAGATAAAAAAGTATTCACTTAAATCAAACTCAATAGTATATTAAAGTAAATAAACCTAGAAAAAAATCTATTCTATTTCCAGTGCTTGCTTGTACAATAAAACAAATCAAGGTAACTTTCACCAACATCAAATTCAAGAAATCCACTCGTCGTCATCCTTAGCAACTTNAACAAACTTACTGTATGCGACTTTTTCACAATTTCCACCTTGCAAAAATCTTGTTTTGCGGAAGGTACCATCAGCAGAAACTGCCACTAGTGTACCTTCATCAGAACCAAATGCACAGATTGTGCGAGCGTGTGGCACTCTAAATTGTGCAAAACTCCATTCGCTACTAAAATATTTTGGTAATAGCCCTCTCATAAACCGAAGACCAGATACTGGATTGGACGATGTTTTTTTCTCGTAGCGAAGAGAATTTCCTCGTGCTCCAGACAGTCCGTTATTTGTTGAAACATCATCCCTTCGATGTATTGTATGAAAATATTTTAAATATTTTGGATTTTTTTTGTTAGGTACAAAATTTTCTATTGAAAAAAATTGAAATTCAATTTTGAAAACGTACATGGCNACCAGTCTCGCCCGCAGCTGTACCGGTACCTGTGCCTCCTACATGTTCTCCATTTCCATCGGCTACTACTTCATTAGCTTCACTTCCATTGACAACAACAGCATCACTCGCGGAACTACAATTCAACTTAAAAATATGAACAGTACCTTTGTCACTCGAACATGCAAGATGTTTACAGTATGCATCAAAACTTAAACTGTATATATCAGCCTTGTCGGCCCCACGCCGTAGCTCTTGCTGCAATTGACCACTTTGAGTATCAAAAATACGAATCAATGTCCCCTTTTCTGAAGCAGTCGCTAGTCTAGTACCAGCGAGATTCAAAGCCATAGCAGCAAGATCGGTTTCATGTGCTGGAATAAATGTACTCCTTCGAGTATCGTAAAGTTCAACACGTACATGCCCGCGGATAAGACCTGGGCATGCAAGTACCATATTGGTAGAGTTGGGACAGAGAGCTACTAAGCCTCGAGTGTTTTTAATAGTTTCAATGTGGTCGACCAACTTCAGGTCTGCAAAGTTATAAACGTAAATCTTATTTTCAAGGACAACTACGACACGATCTCGTCGAAGCTTTACAGCTTTGACTTCGCTTCGGAAACTAAGTTCGCCTATAGGACGGTTTTGGTGGTCATCCCATATCATCACTTTATTCTTGGGATATCGGGGAACTTTACCACCACCCACAAGTGCAAGTATATTACATCGAAAAAGCATTTCTACAATGCCAATTCCGCCACTTGTAAAATCACGTCGAAATGTCTCCTTAAACGGATTGCAGTTATATATTCGAAATCCTGTACTAGTACCACATGCAAAACAACCATAGTCCTGGTTGAATCCAACGTAAAGGAGCTCGTTCTCCTGTGTCTGCGATAAATCAATCGCACTCATTACCGAAATACCTGGGATTCAACCTAACGCAAGAACACAATGATCCACTATTCCAAAATGATCACTTCAAAGCCTTCAGGAATATATTTATATCAAGAATGTTCTAAGGAACCTGAATACTATTCTCTTGGACAAGTCAAGACTATTTTTATAAACACAAAGTAATTTTGTGAGAGAAAAAGGTCGAGAAAAGTCACTCTTCTCACTCTTCTCTTCGAAATACCAGCAAACCCCAACCCTAAGTAAGCAAAGCCCTAAAAAGACATTTGATTTGATTTCGTGGTCGGCAACCGTCGGTTACAAATTTGACACAGGTCAATTTAAATTTTTTCTTCTCGTAATTAGTAATAATTATCACTCTATGCAAGCTTTATCAACTTAATAAATGGTCTAATATATTCTTTTTAAATATGACATCGTCTCAAACAGTGAGCTATGATAAGTCTCTTCATATACTTGACTACGGTGAATCTGATGTCAATGAGTCACCTCAAGTACTACACTATGGTTCTATTTCGACACATAATACCACTGATACATTTGTTGAGTGTGCAGTTCATGGTGATACTTGGTCTCTTCAAGAACTTGTCAATGGTCATGATGTAGACGTTAATGAATTATCATCTAAAGGTTTTAGTGCATTATACGCTGCATGTTTACACTGTCGCCTACCAGCTGTAAAGTATCTTCTTGAAGTGGGCGCAGATATAGATCAACCAAATAAGGGTGGACTGACAGCTCTCCACGCAGCTTGCTCTTCTGGGGCTTTGAATATTGTAGAATGTTTAATTATTAGTGGTGCAAATGTTGAAATACTCAACAATGCTGGACAGTCGCCGATTTTCAGTGCATGTGAAAAAGGACAGTTAGGCACTGTCAAATTTCTCATTGAGCGAATTGGGGTCAATACACAGATTACTGACAATATGGGGAAAACAATTCTTTTTCCTGCGGTCCAATGTAATCATTTAGCACTTGTACAATATCTCGTTGTGCCGGGGACTATAAATATGCATCATATATCGCTAGATGGGCATCAGGCAGCTTTTTGGGCTTGTAAAAATGGTTATCTTCAAATCATTAATTTTCTTCAAGATGCAAAATCACCAGGAGGCTGCCAACCAAGCTATCAAAATTTTGAAACAATACAAAAAACACTTGAACAAAATGTGACTGCTTCTGAATCAAACACTCTTCGGTTTCCATCATTGATCGATAAAAATATGTCAGCAAATTATAAGAAACATTCTCCCGTAGATTATCAAAATAGAAAACATATGATTACTGCAATGAAGCTTCCGATTGAAGCAGAGAAAGCTTATGGTGCAGTTGCTTTTCAGGCAAGTAAATCTATATCAGATTATAAAGAAATGCGAAATGAAGCCCTAAGTCCTTCTGCTGCTAAAATACAAGCGCGATTTCGTGGTGGAAAATCACGAAATGACATAACACGTATGCTAAAACTAGAAGCTGAAAATCTAGCTCTACGTAAACATACTCAAGCTTTGTCGCTCCAGTTAGCAAAAAAACTCCCAGAAGATTTAGCTGCATTGCAGAAAATTTACTATGACAGTGAGAAAAGAATTGCGGATGCTATTACAAAACAAGTAATGGCGGAGACGGAACTGAAAAAATATAAACAATATGTGCGATTTTCGATGTCGCACGCTGCACTCACTGCAACACGTCAGTTGAAGAATAAACAAAAAGCTAAACGGAAACTAAAGAAACAGTCGGTTCGAACTGCTCTTGAAACATTAGATAAAGATGATGAGCTTGTGTCATTTGAAATAGAAAATAAAAAGAGGGCAAAAGAAGAGAGAGAGGCTCGTGCAGTACAGGCAGCTGAAATGTCACTTTCTCTTGCTGAAATGTCTCTTGAAGACGCGAATACTTTTATAAAATGAAAGTACAATATATCTATTTATATGTTTTATAATCACTGATATATCTATGATATATTGCTTCACTCTGTAGAACTTTCTTCATTGCCTTCACTTTCATCATCTTCCATTTGTAGAGCAAAGCTCTTTTTTACAGGGAAAAAATCTATACAATCTGATTCTAAGCAGTCATGCACATATTGTTCAAGTCCATTGTAACAATCTTCTGGCATATTGTTGATGGTAATGACATATTTTAGATAATTCCACATATTGTGCTGTTCTTTAACGTGTACATCAAATTCAATACCCTCCCGTTCAAATTCATCTCTGTGCTTATTACAAATAAAACAAACATTATTTGTATCCTCGCGTAGCTCGGCCTGATCATCCCTCAAAGCTGCGAATGTGTCAATGATAATACCAAAAATAATATTCAATAGAATGATATTAATGGCAATAAAGTAAATTGTATCAAAGAAAAATCCCCGTGTTGTCCAAGACTCTTTTGAAGGATCGTGTTCATTCATATATTCATGTAAGTTCCCTTGTAATCCACCTCGAAACACCATGAGAAGGCAAGTCCAAAGGTAGTCGCATTCGCCATTGATAAAGTCATCTTGCCAAGTCAGAAAATAAACCATGGTGAAAATAAACATAAAGAATAAACCAAGAATAGACGCCATTGTCAGAGGATAGATGGGTTGAATTACAGCATTCAATACATTCTTTGTTGTCTTATCGCGAACAATAATATCTAGTAAGTGAAGCGAAAATGCCCAATAATATCCGCAAGCTCCTAGAACTGCCATTGTTGTGTACAACATGTAGTAAAATACAGGAGTTTTAATCACAACTTTGACTGGATTTTTATATAGATTATACGCGGGTGGAACTTTTACTACAAGGAACATTAACAAAATAAAACCTGATGATATTGCCTGTAAAACTCCACACCCAAATACAAACATGTCCAAACCCTTGTCTGTTAAAAATGAATACAGATGAAGATGGTCCAAAGAAAGTACTACCCCAGGTCCTTCAGGGTCGTCTTTCTTTCTATGCATATAAGTCAGAAACAAGATGATGTTTATAAGCAGCGCAAGGGCAAATGATATGTCCTTTGCAGTATACAAGTTATCACCTGAGAACAAGATGTGCAATCTATGTTCTGCTAGCCAAGCCTGGTGTACCATTTCTACGTATATATGTTTACTCTGTTGAAGAAAGTCTGTCAACTTTGTTTCGGCGCTGAATCTATCTACTGTATTTACAAGATCGTCCATTGATTCTTGTACAACATGCTTGAACGTATCTGGTTCCATAAAATATATTTTGTGTACCTTTCCAAGCCACATTATTTCAATCGATTTCATTTTTGAACGTATCCATTCAAATGCGATAGCGGGGGAATCACCGCCCACAGTGTTAGAAAACCATACTTTGTTAGTGTCTCCAAGTGTCAATATTAATATAGCAACATCACATGCATGTTTTAATAACTCCCCGCGCAATCCTATATTTCTTATTTTTTTTCGAAGTTTGAAATATCCTTTACCTGTAATTAAATCACGAACAGCTTGCAAATGGATCAGAACTGAATTGAATTCAATGGAGTTCAGCATCACCTTGTGGACGGATCTATCTGTACGCCCTTCCATTAGTCCTAGCAATAAAGAAACAACTGAGTGCTGTAGAGGTAACCACTCACTAGGTGATCCATTATGACTCCGTTGAATTACCATATGAAATATCCGATTACACGAATCACACAAATGTGTACTACAAGCAAGGTACTTTTGATTGTCTTCACATGGACCTTGCACAGCTTCAACAAGCATGGCAGATGTTTGCGTAATCAAAATTGTATTTCGGTTTTCATCCCGGGCAAGAAACTCAAATAATTCAACAATTGAGTGAAGTATGTTAAATGACTCTGTATTTGTAGGCTGGCTAAGGAAAAGTCGCTGGTTTGGCTTGTAGTGCCCTTCACACAACAACTGCAAAAATCGAATAAAGAGAATTAATCGTTGTGTTTCTGTCTCAAGATCAATCTTGTCATCTGCAAGCGCTGACTCCAAAATATGGTCCCTCCTAATCGTATCATCTACGTTTTGTTTTGAATCGCCATATAATTTGATAGTTGTTTCTTTATTATTTCGTTGACCACTAGAATCATCATTACTACCTACTGTATCACGTGGGCTACCAGCTACATCGCGTGGAGTCCCATGTAATGTACCACGACGACTTCTCGATGTTTCCAATAGTTCTTTTTTCTCGTAGACCATCTTACAGTTTTCAATAAATGAATTTACTCTTACTTTTACGTTTAAAAAGAAACTTTCAGTGTCCCCGTTCAATAAGTACTTTGCAGCAGACTTCCTTGCCTCTTCATTTCCTGCTCCATCTATACGGCTTGAAAGAATTGATATGCCTAATAATATCGCATCTGCCTGTAAATCGGAAGATATTCCAGGGGATAATAAATCTAGGATAAGTTTTATACTACCAATTTCTGTCAATTGATCCTGTAGGATACTTCTGTTGTGTGCTAGTTTCATCTCGGTGTCATTCATATCCTTTTTTACTATTGTTGCGTCACCATAACTGTCAACAAAAGATCTAAGAAAATGTAGACTAGTCATTACCATTTCTTCACCATTATCATACATTAGCGATTTATGATAGGGACCATCTTCAAAACAATCACATATACTATTTCTTGTTTGTTTTACAATCGAGTTTAATATATTTCCAACATTAGCTTCCCCGTACTTTTCCCCATGTGAATTGGAATTTAAGCGACCGCGAATATTCGCAATCAACTTCATGAAATCATTATTAATTCCCCTCTGTACTCTTCCCAATAGAATTTGAGCTCTTTTACTATGAAGTAGTAGAGTATTTTCTCCCTTTACTGCGAGCTGCATCGCTTTGAAAGCTAAACCTGCGTCTTGCCATTGCTCAGAGCATTTGAAATCTGCGTCAATAAATGAGGGAAGCAAACCACTTATTTTTTCTTCAAATGTTTGGTGTAGCTGGTTCCAATCAGCAAATGCATCAGGGCCTACAATACGGCTAATTCGTCTGGACCTACGACGTTCTACTTGATTCGGTGTTGTTATAATTGTGAGTTGTTCGACTCCATTAATAACACCGACTGTGGATTCATCACTTGTAATGCTACTCATAGAGTCAATACGTTCATTCGGATTTGGTTGAGCAAATAATGGTTGTAGACATCGAGGACATTCAAATAATACCGTACTATCAATAACCGCACCACAGTTACTACACGTCAATTCTGATGAATCTGATGAAAGCTCGGGTGAATTTGATCTAGAGCTAAATTTTGATAAACCTGAACGAATACGGTCAACAACATCTGATCTAAAAGCAAGAACCTTAACTTTGAGCATTGTCTGCCAGCAAGTTCCTGTACTATGCTCTAGTTGTTCAATTGGTCTGTGAATCATACCGTAAAATGTTTTTCTTTGTATACCAGTAATACCGTGTAATATAGCCACAGACATTCCAATTCGGCGCATTGCGGATACAGTTGTTCTACTCATCGTATTGATTAATTCAGTTCGATATCTGTCGAAAAAGAAAGTAAGAATTGGTAAGAATAAATTATGTATAACTTCAAGTTTGAGCTCTTGCTCGCTTTTTGCGGGGTGGTCCTTTAGTGAAGTAGATGCCAAATTATCAATGTGGCTAGTTGTAGCGAGTGTATAATTGTTGTCTAGTTGACAAAGAAGTTGTGCAACATTATTTGTATTCGCGATAAAATCTTTCATAAATTCATTAAAATATCCTATGAGCTTCAACATAACTGGACAACATGCCATCCCAAATACCATTGTTTTTGAATCCATGCATACATTGAGAAATAGCTTCAATAGAGCTGATCTCAAACACCATATTGTATCAGAATCCATTATAGCGTGTAACTGCCACTTGTATTGATACAAACTAAGACATTTGGCTTCAGTGAGATTTACTCTACCCGTGGTGCAATTACTCAGAAGATTTAAAAGTTTAATGTGCTGCCACAGTTCAGAGTTATTAATTGGATTTTTTGACTTCATTATTGCTCTCCGTTCATTATAGCCTACACTATCAGGGTTTGCAAACCGTAGAGTTCTAAATGGACCCCAATTTCCCCCATTACTTGTAATTAGATGGAGTAATTCGATTTGATTTTCTTTGAGAAATTCACCCTCTGCTGAGCAAAAGCTACACAGAAGTTTCCATACTTGACTTTTTGTATTTTGGTCTTTCAACAAGACTTCATCGGAAATAGAATCTATACAGTTCTGGAAAAGTGCTTGTGGGATAATTTTACACAACTTACTATTGTCTTTAAACATTGCAAGAAGTACTTCGATTCCCACGGGAACAGTATGCATCCTTGGTATCAGTTCTTCAATGCTTTGAAATAACCACTCTTGTATGTCCTCGTTCCCGTTTTGCCAACAACATAGAAAGCGATTAAGCAATGCAAGAACGCTCATTGTGAGCTGACCTAATCCAACGTCGGCGTCACATCCCTCAATATCTCCCCATTTTGGTACTTGGCTAGATTTATGCTCTCGGTTTCGTGGGCTTTTTAGTGTTGTTTTAGCCGCGCGTGTGGAATGATAATGTGCCTCCGCAATTTCTTCATCCGTGCACTCTGGGATAGGAATTCGAAGAAATTCGTCCAACAATCTTGTCATTTCAGAGTGTAAAATAGCTGACTGTATCTCACGGTCAGGCTCGGCACTAGTTCCACAACTTGATATTAAAAACCATAACCACTCTTGTATACACATTAATCTTCGCCGAGTTTCATCTACATCCAAAACCGTATCTGTAACAAAGTCGCGAATTCCCCATTCTTCATATGTTTCAACTAAACCAGTACACTCTTGTATAATACTGCTTATATGACGATATCTGACACAGTGATTTGGATTCACTAATAAATGCGTTTTACTCAACATATCGCGAAGAGATCTTTTCTGTGAAAATAATGTACAGCTTAATATAATGGCTTCTCCAAATAACTCTGGATTTTCATATATACAAAGATCTGCACAAATATTAATTAACTGATCCTTCGAATATCCAGGAAATAAATCTTGTTCTTTAAATACTTTGCTACTAATAATGTCATCGTATAAAACAAGATAAGCACATATTCTATTTTCTCTTATTTCCAAATCTTCACAATCATTTGTGTGATCAACATCTAACATGGAAGAAGAGAGCTTACTATTTGGATGGTTTCCGTCAACCTTATAATACATTTCGACATCATCATTATCTTCATCAGATGAATCAGACAAATCATGTGCATGCCCACCGGATAGAAAATCCGAAGGACTATTATATAAATAAGCTAATGTAGACATTCCGTTTTTCTCAGTAGATAAACGAAGGAAAAAGTTTTGAAGTTTCTTCTCAATGCCTTGTCCAACGAGATGCCGAAGAAGTCTCACTAACATTACCTTGCACTCCATGGTACGTATTGTGTCTGTGTTTTGTTGATATCTTAAACCTGTTATAGGCTTGCTTTTTATCACAAAAACTTGATTTCTTTCAGCATCTGCAATTAATCTTGCCATTTTTGCTGCACGAAATAGGCGAAAAAGTCGAAGTAATCGTAATAGCCGCAGAACTTTTACTCCTGTTGATGTAGATGGACTTACTGTATCAACAACAACACCAAGCCAATCAACTAGTGTTACGGCAAAATCTGTTAGACACAACCAATCATAAACATATTCTGTAAAGCCAATTGCATATAGGCGTGTAACAACGTCGCACGTGAAAATAGCGAGGAAAGCATACTCCAAATGCTCAATAATATCGAGCCATATGGACCCAACTAATTCGTCATATAAAAGGACATGCACTAATCCTAAAATTACAGAAATTATTGTAATTCCAATAATGGCAACCATATATTGAGTACTATCCATCGTCTTTTCAATTTGAACCTTTAACGGCTCTGACTTCATCATTCTATGATAGTCTTGATGGTCATTATATATAAAATTCAGGACCGAGAGGTGTTTATCTTCTTGTATATCATCTTCGTNTGATGATTCATTGTATTCTTCTAAGAAAAATGAAAAGTCATCCTCATCGTATTCTTCGTCGTCTAACACGCTATCATTTTGCACTAAAACTCCAGTAGCTCTCCCAACACGCTTGGCAGCATTCGAAGTCCATTGAGCCCCTACTTTGGAGATTGCTGAAGCACCTTGTACCGTTTTCTTCGCCCCACTGAGAGCTGCCTTTAATGAAGAACCCGGAGATAGCAAAGTACTCGCGCTCTTATTTACACCATCAATTGCCGTTTTCGATAAGTATGTTGCTCCTGCAATAGCAATGTTTGCCCCTCCAATCGTTCCTGAAGTAGTCATCTTTGCACTTTGAATGGCTATATCTTTTGTTGTCGTTCCCACGGCTTTCATTGCTTGTTGAACCATACTTACAGTTCGACGACGACGGACAACAGGTACTATTTGATCTGATTTTACATCGGGAAGTACATCTTGTCTTTTTGTAATATGATGGATTTGCGGGAACTCTTCAACATGATCACGAGTACCATCCACAATACCCATGATGGATCCAGCAATTGATTGTATTTGGGAAACGGAACTGTAAAATCCAAATTCTGTCAATCTTTTTGCAATACTAGAACATTCAAGAGTCAAACTTAACATATCTGAAAGCTTGTCGACATTCTTGGATTCTTCATTATTATTCTGATTGGTCGATAAATCCCGAAAATATTTGTTCAACGCTGCTTGTAGTAATGCAAATCGAGATTTAGATAATGAATCACGTTGAAGCCTTTGGTGTACTTCTTTTTTTGTACCACCCATGTCCCCAATTGTATACGCTAGACTACTATTACATCGATTTAAATTGAACTCATCCTTTTGAGTATAAAGTAACCGAACAAACTTTGGGATTTGCATTGCTCTCTGAGGAGCTCGATCTACCCACAGATTACACATTAACTTTGTATATGCAGCTCTAAGTGAAATTGGCAATTCTCTGTTTATCATCCCACTCAGAACATGCTCATATGTAAATTCCTTCTCCAATGTTCGAATTCCAAGGTAATTACGCTCAAGACATAAAGATGCTAATAATTCAATCTGTGAACGGTAATAAGAGTATACTTGCATTCGCTGCACTAATAGCTTGTCTTCTGGAGATTCAACTTTTGAATCTAATACCAATAACTTTGAAGTATCTTGTGATGAATTATTAATCCGATCAAACTCAAACCCAGTTTTAGCAAATTCTATAATTGGGACCCATTCTTTTTGAAACAATTTCTGTGGTGTTAAGTTTGATGCTTCCATATTACTTTCTAAATTCCAATTTTCTATATTCCAACTAACATGAACATTGGATACTCCGTCATCAAGCATCTTTGTTCCAAGAATATTTTTATTTTCTTTCAATACTGATATTCTCCGCTTTCTCTCGAGATATGATTGTGAACTCTTTGAATCATGCGAAAATAGTGAAACATCAGATGTTGGGAGATCAATTGGTTTCTTATTATCACTTGGTACTATCTTTGTACGTATTAGAAGCTCAGGTTTGTTTTCTAAGAGATAGGAACAAAGAAAGTTCTGGTTTTTATCCATGGCTTCTCCACGACAATTGCACAGCCCAATAAGTAACTTGAGATACTCCGGTTTCAATCCATTTCTTGCGATTAAATTTACCGACAGCTTAAGATGGTAATGAGTAATGTTTTCTTCTAGTACTCTTTTGTTTCCATCCATTAGCTCTGTAAGACAGGAAGCTGCCCCAATATCTAAGTCAATATGATCTATCATTTCTTCAAGATAGGGTAATACAAATAATCTCGTAGCTTCGTTTCCAGATATAAGCATGTGTATCATTTGGTACAACATTTTACACACATTTTGAATTTGTTGGTTATTGTTCGATTTGAATTTCAAGCGTTGAGACCGCTCTATTTTTGAGATCAGCTTCCCAATAAAACGAGTGACATGCAGAGACGTTGTTAAAGATTCCGAAGATTTTTTTGGAGAAGTACGAACTCCCGTTCGAAGAGATGCCCATTTCCCTCGAGGCTTATTATTTGAAGGGTTTTCACTGATGTTTGATTTTACTTTTGATTCTAGTTCTACCGGTTTTGATTTTATTTTAGTATCCTCTGAGGACATTTTCTTGGTGTTTCTTAATCGGCTACATCCAATACCAGCCAGTGCTCGTATAAGCCTATATATGTATTCAATAATTCGATGTTCACATAATAACTTTTGTCGATCCCGAGACAGGAAAACTGTTCTGTATATATCGTTCATCTCTTTTACACTTTCAGAAAAATTTGAGTTCATACTTTTCCCATTTGTAATTTCATCTGAGTCTTTAATAAAACGAGCCATTTGAACAATAGTTGCTGCAAGTTGAGAGAATTGTTCTGTTGTAAACAACGCTTCGTTATCTTGATTAACATCTCTTTTAACTTTGGAATACTTTTTAGGACTATGAATAATTCCAATTCGTTCTTTTTCCGCACATGTATTTTGAAAAAATATTTTCAATTTAGTTTTGTTAGGTTCGAAATTTGATACAAAAAAAAACAATCTAGAAAAACAAAACATACATGTGAGTAATTTATGAATACTCCCCGCTATTGATAAACTCATTTCTACTTCTGTGACATACGAAGACGACATTTGATTAATTACAAGAGCATCATCAGCTTGAAAATTTGCACAGTCAATAGTATACACTTTATCATATTCGGAAAAAGAATTAGATAATTTTCCACCTTGGCGCAGCCAACCTATTTTTGCAAGATCTGAAGGTTCTGGTGAAGATTCTATATTTTGTCCTTCTTTTGCATGTAAATACAAACCATCACCATCTTGTAACCATACAGCATTTTTTCGTTTTGATTGTTTTGAACTTTTAGCACGAAATGTTGTTTGGGACAATTGTCGATTTCTTGTACAGCTAATAGGAAGAACACTAGGGCAGCTTCCTCTACTAGAAACACTATTTCGAACTTCTTCATAGATACCACCTGACTCTGGTTCAATACCATGGGCTAAATAAAAATGAGTATTTAAATGACGAAATCGAAAGCACATTTCCCACTTTGCAGCTTCTCCATGGTAAAATTCCTCGCGTTCAATAATCCAAAGAAAATTTGAGTCTACGATGTCGTCGGCCTCAATTCGACTACTTCCCATTAACAGTACACAATATTTTTCATTTTGAATTTTGGAAGAGTTTTTGAATCTATTTTCATTTTTTGGGATAGCTATTGATAAAAAGCATTGGGATTGGGGATGGTAAAGTCTTATTACAGATCCGATAAATAAAGGTCGCTCAACCTTACTTAAAGCTTTATTGGAACTTTTTCTATACAATAGCAACCGCCATGTATTGTGAAAAAAAAAATTACAAAAAAAAATCGTTAGGTACGAAATTTCGTATGAAAAAAAA
>LT636082.1:0-17174 GCA_900128565.1 Stramenopiles sp. TOSAG23-6 | reverse complement strand
TGGTAGAAATAGCATTTGGTGTATTTCCAACTTTTGTTCTCTTGGAGAGATTTTGTTTTGTAATATTTGCCAGTACATAAAGTGCGTGTTTTACGGTGTAAACGTTCGAAGAAACTTTCAAAATTTCAATTATTTCTTCTGGATTTATATGCTTAACACTACTATCGTCATAATTTGTTGTTAGTTTGAAAAGAATTAAAAGCGAATTTTGAATAATGTCATCGTTTCCAGATTTGAAAAATGCCTGCAATACATCGAATATTTCATCATGTGTTCTGAGAACTTCTGCATTTTGTGGAATCTTAACAATTTGCACCAGTTGTTTGACATAGTAGTTGCATAATTGTAATGTTCCGATACGTAAATTTGGAGCATATTGTTGAACAGAATTAGGTATGTCCTCAACACATTTACCAACACGCAACTGCTGAATGATTGCGTCCACCCAAACATCTGCTATTGGTTGCACTTGACCAACTTGAGATAGCCTCTGTCGTTGTTGCGGAGGTTCCGATGAACTTCCATTTGATTCATTTGACTGTTGGCGTGGGCGTTTTTCACCTGTAGCAGCTTTGATAGGCACAACGTAACACATAATGAAGAACATCGATAGTATAATTAGAGAAATTTTCTTCATTGTAGTAAAAGATTTTCTTTCAAACAGATTTGAAGTTGACCTGAGTTTGAGTTGTGCGCATTCAATTTTTGGAGATCCCCAAGCAATTCATGTTTTTTTGCATGAGGTCAGCTGACATTGAAATGTTACTGGTTTTGTGTATTTCGTGTTTTTTGCAGAAAAACACGAAATTTTGGGCGTTTCATATTTGAGTTTTTTGAATTTCGAAATTGTTACTTTTTTTGAAATATAGCATAATAATAATATAGAGTATCATCAAAAATTAAATTGTACGTCGTGTGGAGTAATTAGTTTTCTCTTCATATTCCGCTCCCGTGGATGAACTCTTGTATTTTTTGATACGTTGTTATAAGAAACATTTGCTGTTTTTACTTTTACTTCTCGTAGATTACAAGAATACAACACAAATACAACAACAATGCAACAACGACAAAGATCGATGGGCGTAATACTAATCGTATTATTACTCCTTACATTCCATATTTTTCTAGTTAAATCATTCAGAAAACTTCCTACATTCAATAATATGAAGCAGCTTTTTCTGACAATGAGTCCATTTACATATCACGAACAATCACCGACTATACAACAAAACAAACAAAGAATTTCGACAACTTCAACAGATTTTGATGTCTTGTCAAGAATTCAAAAACAAATAGAACCAAAACAACTTATGAACAAACCTGTTCCACTTCGCTTTGAATCTCTCAGAGACATAACCAAAGGATATATGGGTGGAATTCAAGCAAAAAAACCTGGTAAATGCAAAAAAGTATTGGATATGTGTGTAGATAGTTTCAAACAACGTGATGAAACTGCAAGCATCCGAGACTGTACATGTCATTTTTTTTCATTTTTTTTCAATTTTTTTTTTCGTACGAAATTTTGTACCTAACAAATTCTACAAAAAAAAATATTTTTTCACAATATATCTCTCTTTGTTCGGAATCAAGTCATGGGAAGTGATGATATGGAAACAGAATGTGGAAATCTAATATGTCATCCAATGTGTACTCAAGTGGCATTTAATTGTACTTTCAACACAAATTGGGAACAATCGATATCTCGTGGTGGATTACTCGAAATGTTGGAATTAAAATATCAACATGTACGTTTTATTTTTTTTTCAATTTTTTTTTTAAATATTTTCGTACGTAATTTTGTACCTAATAATTTTTTTGACTAATTTCCAAAAAAAAAAAAATATTTTTTTCAAAATACATGCACTTTGTCGACAATATATTGGTAAAATTTGTACAGATAAAAATTCACTCGGCTGTTGTGATATGAAAAAAAGCCAAACTATAGTAAATTGGGTGGATGAGGGTCAATATGACACAAATGGTATAAAACCATTGTTTCCAATTCCTTTTTGTGATTTTAACCATAATGTATTTTCAATTTCAAATTTCAATTTTTTTTCTAAATTTTTTTCTATACCAAAATTTGTACCTAATAAAAAATTGTAAAATGTTTGAAAATATTTTCTTACAATTTATGATGGCGAACTGCTCTCAGAAAAATGTAGAATTTGTCAAACTCAAGTGACTGGTAACGTCGAATTTAAAATAAAGTCGACTCAAATGGGATGCAATCAAGCATATATATGTTTAACAATTTCAATTTTTTTTTTGTTTTTTTTTTCGTAGAAACTTTTGTACCTAACAAATTTTTGTTTTACTAAAAAAAAAAATATGTATATATATTCTCACATTGTATGGATTAACACCTCGTGAAGAATCATTTCAACCAATGTTGAGACCACCAGAAGGTGTATGTTTTATTATATTGAAAAAAAAAGAAAAAAAAAAAAATTTTTGAAATTATTTCATTTCCTAAATTATTTTTTTTTATTATATTCCAAACAAATATAGGATGAAATCATATCTAAATCGCCATTAGAATTATGTTTGGAACTTACTAAATCAATTAGCCCTAGTACAATATCATTTGATGCAAAGGAAATTTGCTCATGTCTTGGGTGTTGTGCAACTGAAGCCGGAGCTGATGCATGTCCATTTCCAGTCACATCGAGTGATTTAGATTTGAACAATCCATTCAAATTTAACATTATTTAATATCTGTAGTAGATACTAGGTCTTAATGTTTTTGAAATGTATTTATTAAATTGTTTTTAATTTTCATAAAATAGCTTTTCTTGAATATATTTGTCTCTTTGTAAACCTTCTAATTCTTTCTTTAGTTGAAATGCGTTGATTTTTTTATTTACTGCGCACTGTAAGTCGAATTCAACTTGCTCGTCTTGATATTTTCGTACCATAGACCGTCTCTTTATTTTGTCAGCGTACCTGCGACGTTGCAACACACAATTTGGATCCCACATATCTCTAGATATAGGACTTGACATGCAAGACAAACAATAAACTATAATAAGTGATATTGGAACTAGAAGGACAAGACAGAGTGTACACACTGCAATACCAAGTGGAACTTGCAAAATACTATCTACTTGAGCAACATTTGCCATTGAAACGTAGCAATTGATTAAAGATGATCACGACATCTTTCTTTTGATGCATATACTAGCATATATAGGACTGGGTACTGGAAAAATATACTATTGGACACGTACAAAGATATTAATACTACTACGTATATAGGCCTAATAGGGAAAATTCCATCATCCGTCACATCTCTCGATTTTGACCGTTTTTTTTTTTGAAACTGTAAAACGCAAAAATAAAAATCTTTTTTAGTTTAGTTGACAGGACATCAAGTCAAAGTGAAACGCTACTGGTTTGTACCCAATACAAACACTTTTTCGCAAATTTCTATAGATTTTTCTGTGGCAGTAGACCCATCGTCGTAACACACGTTTTAATAGTTTCAAAAAGTGCAGATATTTGGAATGGTAACTATTTCACATTTTAAATATCTGAATTTCTTCTTCTTTACATTTTCTCTGACGCACTGGGTAAATGCGTCAGATAATGCTTTCAATTGGAGAACAACATACCTTGGCAGAAAACTAACCAAACTTGGCAACGACAACTTTTGGGTCAAGGAGCCAT
Organism: Stramenopiles sp. TOSAG23-6; assembly: GCA_900128565.1. Taxonomy (NCBI): domain Eukaryota; species Stramenopiles sp. TOSAG23-6. The sequence goes on along the minus strand of LT636082.1, from coordinate 13,505 downwards.
ATGGTACTAAATCGTCTCTCTTTAGAGCCTCGCCTTTTGAAACAGGGAAAGTAAGTTCTCAATGCAAATGAATAACAGTGAAAATATTTTAAATCAATATGTGAACCATCTCATATAACTAACCATGTAAACTTTTAATATTCTTTCATCACAGGGGGGATTTGACGCAAGCGTTTTCACGGACCGTTCCAATTTAGAAAGCACTTGCTACAAAAACCCAAAATGTTGCGGTTACGTTTGGCCTGCAGGAAATAATTCAGACAAAGGTGGACATACCATCACTGATGGTTGCTACGTTGACGTCCTAAAAAATAGGGAGCCTGTCATGCGTACTTTACAACGGAAAGGGACTTGTGGTACTAAAACATGCACTTTAAATACGTGTCCAAACACGTTAACAAACGATAAAGATCATTGCAATATTTTTGAATATGTTGAGGGACAAGATATAGATAAGAAAACATATACAGTTCATTCATACAAAAGATTAATCTGTGATCCGGGAGGTCAAAAGGGATATTTCTTACCCATTTTTGGTGAAGATGAAAACTCAAGTTCGAGAGGTTTTCGTATAGTAATTTATATGATTGGCCTAGGCTGGTTCTTTATTGGCGTTGCAATTGTGTCTGATATTTTCATGGGATCGATTGAAGAAATAACGTCAGAGTACAAATTTGTACAAGTCGATGGGGAAGAAGTGCGCGTTCGTATGTGGAATGATACTGTTGCAAACTTAACATTAATGGCACTAGGTTCATCGGCACCCGAGATAATGCTTTCTGTGCTAGAAATCTACGGTTTGAAATGGACTTCGGGTGAATTAGGGCCCTCAACCATTGTTGGTTCAGCTGCATTCAATATGCTTGTTATCAGCGGTTTATGTGTAGTTGCTCTTGGCGATGATACGCGCCGAATATCACAGATTGGCGTATTTGGAATTACCGCCATGTTTTCTGTTTTTGCGTATCTCTGGCTCATTATAATATTGCAAGGATTTTCACCCAACATTGTGACAAATGTTGAGGCATTGTTGACTCTATTATTTTTTCCATTGCTTGTTACGTTTGCTTACATCAAAGATACAGGGAAATTTGATTGTTCCCCCATTGGAAATAAACTGTCAAAAGTTATACCTGGAAAATTTCAATTTGGTCGAGCAAGACAAATTGAGAGTACAAATGAAAATTTCGCCAAAACATTACAGCCAGGGGTTCTGGCAGAAATTTTAAAGAAAATCCGAGAGGAAGATCCAACTATCCAAAGTGACAAATTACATCACAAGGCAGCGATGAATGCACTTTCACGTACAAAACGATCAAGAGCATATTATCGAGTCCAAGCAACTCGAAGTCTAACAGCTGGTGCCAAAATTGGTATAACTGCTAATCATTTAAGTCGCACAATTGGGAAATTAAATATGAGTTTGATGTCAGAGAAGGGTGCAAATGGAGCTCTTAAGTTTGGTAGTACTAGTAAACGCGAAAGTAAAGTTGATCGTGAAGAATCGCAATTCTCTGACGATGAAGAATTAATTACTTTAACAAAGAAAAAAACTTCCGTCTTTGAAGATGATAAAATTGTAAGTATTAAAGTTGCTCGGTATGGAACTTGTAAAGGTTCTGTAACAATTGGTTATAAGACAGTGGCAGGAACAGCAACAAGCATTGAAGACTTTACACCTGTTGATAGCTCATTGACATTTATGGATGGTGAACGTGAGAAGCAAATAGATATTACAATAATTGAAGATCAAAAGTATGAATTAGATGAAACATTCCAATTGGTATTACACAGCCCTACTCCTACAACGACCAAATTAGGTATCGCATCATGTGAGATTACTATTATCAATGTAGACTTTCCGGGAGTTTTCGTTTTTGAAAAAAATCATTATCATGTATGTGAAAGTCAGAAAATGATTGATATTGTGGTGAAACGGCGTGAAGGTCGTACAGGAAGAGTTACATGTGACTATAAGACAGTTGATGAAACGGCAATAGCACCTTCAGACTACACACACGTTGAGGGTACTTTGGTATTTGATGATGGCGAAACGGAAAAAACGATTAGAATTGATATAATTGATGATGATACATATGAAAAAGATGAGATATTTAGAGTAGAGTTGTCAAATGCCACGAATGATGCATGTTTTGCAGAAACTACTCTGGGTGGAGTAGAGATGGAATCATGTGCAGTGACCATTATATCCGATGAGGAAAATAGGAAAACTGTGGATACTATAATGTCAATGATGCATCTAAATAAAGACAGAATTCAACTTGGAACAGGACATTGGATTGATGGTTTTAAACAGGCTTTATTGGTCAATGGTGGTGATGAAGACGAAGAGGCCACTCTCCGTGATAAAATTACGCATATTATTGTATTGCCCTGGAAAATTCTTTTTGCATTTTTGCCTCCTACTGATTTTGCCAAAGGATGGGCAGCATTCGTGTCTAGTTTGATTATGATTGGAGTAGTGACTGCATTGATTGGAGATCTTGCCTCAATGCTTGGATGTGTAGTGGGAATGCCTGATGCCGTCACGGCTATTACCTTTGTTGCACTTGGAACATCACTTCCAGATACTTTTGCTTCCATGACTGCAGCTATACAGGATGCAGATGCTGATGCATCTTTAGGAAACGTAACAGGGTCTAATTCAGTGAATGTTTTTCTTGGTCTTGGTCTTCCATGGCTAATAGCTGCATTGTATTGGTCAAGTGAAGGGCCTACTGATGCGTGGTATGCATATGTTAATAAATTAGATGCCTCTGTTATTGAAAGTTTGAAAGAACAAGGATTTTATCAAACAGGAGGTTTCGTTGTTCCTGCAGGTAATCTGTCCTTTTCAGTTTCAATATATACAATTTGTGCACTTCTATGTATAGGAACTCTAATGCTAAGGAGAAAATATTTGGGCGCAGTTCTCGGAGGGCCTAAAAAATGGCGTAATATCACTGCTATTTTCTTCATTGGCCTTTGGTTTTTTTATATAATAATGTCATCTTTAAAAGATTTCGAATATATATAAATTTATATAATAATGTCATCTTTAAAACAATTCGAATATATATAAATTCTCTAAACTTTAAAAACTATAAAACTATAGAAAGTAAAATAATTCATTTATTATTATATGTGTGCAATGTACATTTGACTTATATGGTAATTTATATTTAGAAATTTCTGGTCTGTTAGTTTTCAGGAAGATTTTGGTCATAATTTGTACTATCATAAAAGTCACCATTTTTGGCAATTCCAATCTTAAATAACTTTTTAAATGTTACCCAGTCTGCCATGTCAAAATGCAAAGGCCTCGATGCATCCCATGCCGACATCGGCACAGAAGAATACATCTTCATTCGATCTAATGAACTACAAAGCAACTCTAAAGTATCTCTATCTTCGGCTAGTTCTTCAACATCATCCATTCCCATGTCTTCTAAAAGCTGGAAAAACTTTTCCAATTTCTCCTTTGGAGAACCATCAATAACTAATACAGAAAGATCACGTTCACGACACCATTCACGCGCAACATTAAAGTAGTCAGCAGATGAAGGAACTTCACTCGTAGCTTCATTATGGTCTGCGTACACTCGTAGATGTTGATCAAAAATTTCGAGAAGTAATTGACGCTGCTCTGCACGTTTGTTACTCGCAGCAACAATCTCTTCTTGTGTCACCTTTTGACCTTCTATTTTAGCTAGCGCCACAGCTGGCATCGGTGAACACTCAACATGACTAATTTTCCCAAGAGTTAGCTGCTCGGCTTCGCAGTCAAGCTCATCAATAAATGATAAGAAAGATGACATTGTTAGGTCTCTACGACTAACTACAGTAAGTAGCAGCTGTGTGTGATATGATAAATAAACAGAAAGTATTCAGTTCGACTTGTTCATTTTTTTTTTTCAAGTTAGAGCGACAGGTTTGTACATATATTTATTGCCATTTTATTGAGCCAGTTCAATTCAGGAACAGTTAGCCGTTCGGGAGGAACTCAAGAGGATCATAAACTGAGACCCTCTTTACTAACTGAATCTCTTTGTAAGTCTATTTTGCTACAGTATTATTACTACAGCAAAATGGCGCGATTTATTTCAGTCTTATTCTTGTCATGTGTTTTATTTACTATTAAAAACACTCAAGGTATGAAGAAAAAGGGAAGCCGAGGTAAACCAAAGGTATATAGAAGTAAACAACCCAAAGACTCAAGGAAAACACACGAAGCAAATGCAGGAGAAAACATCGCCGACACCCAAGCCATCATCAATGCATTACTCAAGAAGCAGGAAGAGTTGATAGTTCTGGAGAAGCATTTGAAAGCGACGAATGAAAAGATTTCCTCCAACAGCTTCATTTCTGTAGGAAAATCAAACCCAGAAAATATAAAGTTCTTCAATTCGATGGGCTTCGTAAACAATTTGAAAGCACATCCCGACGGAACGCATTTTAATCTCTATGTTGCCACCAGTTCCGATAAAGGAGGACATATTCAGGAGTTCACAGGTGGTGGTTTTACGTATCATTTCCCGCATGGGCAAAAACATAAAATTGATCACATTTTGACGTATAAACTGAGAGAAATGCATCGTTGTTTCAATGAAGCAATATTTGAACTGGTTGATAAGTTGAAACAGCTGAAACAGCTACAACAAGGACCTCAGGAAATGCGACAACCGCAGAATGATCAAAGTTCAAAAAGAAAGAAACGGAAAGTTACCTCTGAGGTAGAATGGCGAAACATATATGAGGAGATGGAACGTAAAGTAAGAAGGGAGAAATTCGAAGAAAAACTTCGGGAAGAAGCCATGGAGGTTGAAAAACTTCGAAAAGAAGCCGTGGAGGCTGAAAAACTTCAAAAAGAAAAACTAAAAGAATCCATGAAGGCTGAACAACTTCGAATAGAAATGGAGGCTGAAAATCTTCGAAATGAAGCCGTGGAAGCTGAAATACTTGAGGAAGGCACAGTTGTAGAAATAACTGGACTTAAGTCAGATGCGGTTAAAGAACTCAACGGTAAGTCTGGTACAATCCGCAAATATTTGAAAAAGCGCGATCGGTACGAAGTTGTTATACCAGACAGAAAAAAATCGGTGTCTGTTAAAAAGGAAAATCTGAAAGAAGTAACAAGCAAGCACGATTATTCTACTCATTCTGATGGTGGAGTGGCAACATCAACAGCAACAGCAACAATACTAGCAAAGGAGGAAGTTTCCCCAACATTTGCTGAAGCAGCACATAAAGTTGTCACTGACGCAGAAGCAACTGAAGCAACAGAAGAAGAAAAACAAGCTATGGCTAAAGCTATAAGTTTAGAACTCTTACAACGTTGGAAGAAAATCAAAACAATCAGTCCTGGAGTATGGGAGGAAGGTTCTGAAATTTACTTTATTATGCTGAAACGTTTGAAAGCTGATCTTGAAGAATTCATCGGACTAACAAAAACTATTGAAAATGCTGACCATGTGACACCAGAACCAGAACCAGATTTGACAGGAAAAACGGATGATCAACAATGGGTCCAACAAATGGAATTTGTACCATCGGAATCATACAAAATTTTGGTACACCTCGAGTCAGTGTCAGACGATATTGCTACCAGCCTTGTCGCCGAACCAGCACATGAACCAGAACATATGGAAGACATGGGTGAAGTTTCAGTGTCAAATTTATGGATTATCCTTATTCAAGCAACGAGAAATTTGTCTATGTCGCATCCCAAGTATTTCAAAGAAGAGTATCTTCGAGAAAAAGGACTTGGTGTTAATATTTGGTCCTTGTTTGTTGATTCATATGCCGAACATTTAGATAAAGATCTATACCAATATATCATGAATCAGCGTGAAATGTTTTGGCGCCAAAGTATTGAACTGATCTTTATTCTGAAACATAATTGCCCAAGCATTGCTTATGCAAATGCTGCTGATAATTGGTTGCAAGAGCTCCTCACAGATTTTGAATTCTATCTATTTGAAACATGGAAACATTATGATATTGGATTATTATACACTTCACACAATTTCACCGTTCAGAGGCAAAAAAAGGAATTTGCTATTTCAATCATGAGATTTTATTACTTTCTTCTGGAAATTGGAGAAAACGCGCATTCCATTGCAGGTACACGAGAAGAAGGCGAAAAATTAATGCAGGTGATTCGTCTTAAGTTTGGCGGTTGGTTTGCTGAAATTTATCGAAGAGGAGATATAATGTACGATTTTCTTTTTTCTGCTAATCTAGATGATGCTTATTTATATCCAGATGCCGCTTTGACAAATTCAGTGTTGGGTAACGTAATTGAAGACGAATTGTTTATGAAGGAACTTTTGGGTATACCTACATTCGAGCGACATTGGGAATTTTGGGGCGATGCAATTGTTGGAAGATTTAGTGATGACGACTTACACTTTCGTCGGCCTCCTAAACCTGTAGAAGTAACAAATTTAGAGGATGCCACTCGTTTGGTTGGGCAATTTCTTCGAATTGAAAACTTTTCACCAGACTTTGAATATAATGCGAATTTTGTGTATGAAAATGGTACCGAAGTAACTGTTATAGGACTCTGCAGTACCCAAGGTAAAAGATTAAATGGAAAGTCCGCAACTATCGTGAAATATGATGAAGTTGCTGGACGTTATCAAGTTGTCCACAAAGGTAAACGAATGGATGTGAAACATGCAAATTTGAAATTGAAAGCTGGTTATGCTTCGTTCAATGAACGCATTGCAGAAGTGGTCAGTGTAAGTGATGTAAACGGAGATATTTCTTTTGTTTTAGAATATGTCGTTGGAATGAGAGGTTTCGAGAAACAAACTGCGACAATTCGCATTGGTAAGAATAATTTAAGTTTAATCGGAAATGGTCAATATTCGACAAATGACGTGGCATTTATGAAGCATTTTTTACATACTTTTGAAGTTCTAAAGCAATTGAGGAGATCTTACGAAGAGTTAAATGAATTAAATCCAAGTTATGGTATAAATCACCTACGGTCATTTGATGATGGTTCGGAATTAAATATTGGCCATATATTTAAAATATCAAGGTCTCACGGTAATACAGTTACTATTACCGCTCCAGATATTCCAAGTTTATTGGCACATGATCCAAATTTATCAAATAACCGTTTTACGAAAAAACTTTTGCAAAGAAGTAAAAATGTACATCAAAAAGAAAATATACTTCAGATTATTCAGAGTGACAGGAATTTAAAAGCAAATCCTTTATTACCAGATGGTCTCACACCTGAAATTGACGCCAAACTTCAGGAGATAATAGACGTCGTTCTCGCCTTCTTAGAATTTCAACAAAACGCAAAAGAAACAAAGTCGGATACTGTGACTATAGATATGACCCAAGATATGACTGTTATGTTCCCGGAAGAAACAGATAGACTTCAACAACTGATACAAAGTAAGTTTGAAATTTCCTCCATTTCCATGGTAATAAAAGTAATTTCATATGTGGATCTTGCAATTATTGCAGCGTATCGAAGTGATGTTGTTTTGAAATATGGTACTGTAATGCGTAGAACACCTGATGGTAAGTTGGTTATTTCTGTAGCTGACAAGAGTGACCCTCGTTACAAACCAAATCCTTGGGCGTATCCTCAATCAAAAGATGGCAAAGAAATGAGTAAAGAACTTCCATCGGCAGTACTGAATAAGTATAGAGATATTACGTTTAAGTTTAACGCATTGCTAGAATCCGTGATAAAAATTGTTGAAGCTGATGAAGGAAAACCAGTCTATGAACGGTCATCTAAAATTCGTGGAGACGTAGAATTTTCGAATGGTGAAAAATTTGGAAACCTTTTCAAACTTTTAGGTCAATTGAAGTGGGGATTTGCAAACTTTTCTACTAATCTTGTACGTGCTGCTCAATACCATGACATACATTTAGATTGGTTAGGTCTGAAGAGACGCGATGGTAGTCAAGTCAGATCGTTGGGCTCTCAAGCTCAAACTGACGATTCTGAGTCTGCATCTCTCCCAGAAGACAGGTCTGTTGACTCAAGCGCAACAATGTCATCCAGCGTTGGTATGTCAAACACTGGAAATCTTAGGAGTAAAACAACAAAGAAGAAAAAGAAGAAAAAATAGGTATAGTAGGATACATCGCAGATGAAAATATAACATTGTATCGATAGCTATATTATTTTCGCATTATTTTCTAGTTGAAATTATTTTTGAAATATGATATTATGTCGACTTTATAAAATTATTTTATTCAATTTTATGAGTTTTGTTTACTGTAGAATTATCAAGGGTTGGCTTTTGTTTCACCAATTGTTTCTTTAAAAGTAATATAAACCATATTTGACTCATTAGCCAAACACTTACAAGAGCTGGACCGAGAGGCATATCATCCTCTACCTCTTCATAAATTAGGGGAACATTTTTAGTAAGTACAAAACATCGAAAATATCCGTAGACTATCAATTGGAGGAGACTAGATAGTTTAACTATGTCATTATTCGACCCGTCCGAATTTGTATGTATTAAGTGATATACGATATAACCAGGTATATTTGATAGTTCCCCAATCCATAATATCGAGAGTCCGGCATTTATATTTCTACCTCGTGCCATAGTGACGAGCATCCATACGGCGACAAAGTGATGCCAAATATATGGTACATCCTTTTTAAGTTGTTTCTTACCCCAATAAAAACTACATGCTATATCCCATAGAAAATAAGACACTGAAAATGGTACCAAGGTATTATACGTAGCAGACCTTCCCCATAATTTAATGATTAAAACAACACCAATACAGTGAGTTGCGGAAACACAATTACGTGAAATGCGTTGAAAAGGCCAAACGTAATCTAGCGTCTTCAAAAGGCTGAGAATAGACGTATAATACTTCACCCAAAAATAAAAGAAAAATAATCCCTTGATATAAGTGCCATTAGAATCCAAAGTTTCAAGAAGCATGAATGGAAGACTAAATAATAACGATCGCTTTACTAAATATTTGGAAACGCTGCTCTCTTTTGAAACATTATTTTTGGAAACATCAAAAAAAAAATTTTTTTTTTTTCTTTTTTGACCGATTCAAAATTTCAAATTTAATAAATTGCAAATTGACAAAACGAAAAATTGACACGCAAAAAACTTGGCCAAAAAAGTTGACTTCGACTAAAAAACACATTGTTGTTACACACTAAGTTTTCACCAGGAAATTTAAAGACAAATGGGGGGCGTGTTCAGTTCAGGAGAAATACCAACTCCAAATCCTGCTGATGATGAAAGTTATTCATTCCCACTCGGTGAACCAAAGACTTCTTCCAGAGTATTTTTTGATATGTCTATTGGTGGGAAAGACGTCGGACGGATTGAAATGGAACTTCGTCCTGATGTTGTCCCCAAGACTAGTGAAAATTTTCGTGCTCTATGCACCGGTGAAAAGGGTTTTGGTTACAAGGGGTCGCCTTTTCATAGAGTAATCCCTAATTTTATGTGCCAAGGTGGTGATTTTACGAATCGCAATGGGACAGGTGGGCGAAGTATCTATGTACGTTTTCATCATGAATTTCATTTTTTTTTTCGTATGAAGTTTTGTACCTAACAAATTTGATTTTTACATACAAATGTTTTACACGACAGGGTAATAAGTTTGATGATGAAAATTTTGATTTACGTCATACTGGTCCTGGTATATTGAGTATGGCAAATGCAGGTAGGAACACAAACGGAAGCCAATTTTTTTTATGTACAAAAGCGACTCAGCACCTTGATGGAAAACATACTGTATTTTTTCTTTATGGAATTTTCAATTTATTTTTTTCATACGAAATTTTGTACCTAAGATTTTTTTTTTTTCTTTATGGAATTTTCAATTTTTTTTTTTTTTTGTACCAAAATTTGTACGTAACAAATGTCCAATTTTATATATTTTTGATCAACACAGGTATTTGGTCAAGTAACCAAGGGGTATAGTGTTGTTAAAGCTATCGAAGCTGTGGGAAGTAGAAGTGGAGGGACAGAGCATGTACGTTTTCAATTTCGAANTTCNAANTTATTTTTTTTTTTGGTTTTCATACGAAATTTTGTACCTAACAATTTTTTTTTAAATATTTTTCCAAAATACATGAAGTTCTCATTGTTGATTGCGGAGAGTGTTGAGAGACAGAGTCTCAGAGAGAGATTATCAGAGAGAGAACAAACTAATAATATTTTGTATATAAAATCTGTAACTTCATTTTTCGTGTCTTTTTGATTTGATTTGATTTCGCAAATTGGATTTTTTATTATAAGAAACGCCCGATTTGGGATATTAATTAAGGATATTTTTCGAGATTACGATTAAAAATTCGAACTGTGGTATTATTACTATCCCTTTTCGTTTGCTGTTGTGACACTACACTATTATTGCACAAAACGACATTCCGTCAAGTCAACCTTGTTCTGTTCTTCGCTATTTCTAGATAATATATTACAAGGTAGTGTTTTTCAGAGAAATGATTAATGCAATACTATCTTCATATAATGGTATTATTATTTCAAAAAGTGGTGTAATCAAAGTTGATCCCGAATATAAGGAAGAGTTGGAAACAGTGACAAACATTGACCGCAGTAAACAAGAAATGCATTGTTTACTACTCTGTTGTCACCACCAAAGTACAACAAGTAGTTTGTGGCGTCTTTATCAATTTGGAGGTGCACTTAATATTGGTCCATGGGGAGTTATTGAAGACTATTTACAACATAAAATTATGAGTGTTGGTTACTGTGGCTTTGAAGATTGTACATCACTAAAATCAATAATAATACCAAATAGTGTCACTAGAATTGGTGCAGGTGCCTTCGGTCGTTGTACATCACTAAAATCAATAATAATACCAAATAGTGTCACTAAAATTGATTGTTCTGCCTTTGAAAAATGTATATCACTAAAATCAATAATAATACCGAATAGTGTAACTAGTATTGGTGAATATGCCTTCTATGATTGTACATCACTAAAATCAATAATAATACCAAATAGTGTCACTTGTATTGGTGAATATGCCTTCAGAAATTGTGAATCACTAGAAACAGTAGTAATACCAAATAGTGTCACTAGTATTGGTGAATGTGCCTTCGAACATTGTACATCATTAGAAACAGTAACAATATCAAGTGGTACTTCTATTGGTGTAAACGCTTTCTATGGATGTTGGAAGATGGAGATCATTCATAGTGAAACAAATTAGTATGATATTCAATAATAAAAGAAAATGATAAAAAATTTTCAGTATTTTAGTATTATTTTTAGTATCTTATTACTAGTAATAATCTACAAATAATCTACAAAAATAGAAAAAATGTAAAAAAACATTTATTTATTGAAATACAGAATGTATTCGGAATAGACAATGACTCAGACTTGTTGAGAAATTTTTCATCATTTTTTTTTCTTCATAATTTAGTTCAAAACCAACTGGGTTAATTGGGTTAGGGTTAGGTTCTTTGGTACGTACTGTAAACACAAATAAAAAATTAAAAAAAAATTTAAAAAATTTCAAGATGATTATAAATGATTTTCATAAATTTAGATTCGATTTTTGAGATTTGGAGATTCGAAAAAGTCACATATACAACTTTTTAAGGCTTTTACGAATATTCCATTTATTAATGTTGGCATCTTTATTGCATTGTTTTTTTTGAGTTTTTGTTATTGTGCGTAAACGGGGCATACGACTTTAATGGAAGAACCTTCAGCGCCGCAACCAACAGTTCCTTTGGGAACGCCCACTCGTACAGGAAATGAGGACCAATCCCAGCCACCTCCGTCTTCAGTAGGTAAGATGTCTCCTTTTGGGGTTTGTATAGCAGCTGATACAGCTGGAAATGACAATGGGACTGGTAAAAGTTCTTCTAAAAATCTATTACGTCCTCCTACAATCTTTACTTATTTTGATAGAAGAATAAGTTTAAAGAATTTACCTGAAGATGCAAGTCTTTATCAGTTAGCCCGAGCTTGGGTCCAAAACGATCCAGAAAGAATTATTCCACCACCAAAAATGTTAGAAAGTGTTTCAATCCAAGATAATACCATTGAAGGAAACATACAATTACCCCCACTATTACCAAAACCAAGGAATACATCCATAGAAACTTCATCTATACCCAAAGTTGATAATACAAGACGCTCGAATAGACACAAACCAAAAGGAAATCGAAATAATGTAGAGATTGAAGATAAAAATAAAAACAACATTTTAAATATAAAATCAAAAAATATATCCAACGAGGCAGAAGAAATGCTTACTATAAGTCTGAAGGGTAAAAGGAAATCTGCGTCCACGTCTGTCCTTTTGAGAGAACACGTGAAACGGTACGTTTTTATTTTTAAATCATGAATTTCAATTTTTTTTCGTACGAAATTTTGTACCTAACATTTTTTTTGAAATTGTACTACAAAAAATATTTTCTCACATTGTAGATGTAAGGGCATCGTCGAGAATGTTAAAAAGAATCGTATGAAGGAACTTGAGCGATCTTCCGAACGACTTGCAATGATTGGTGTTCCTATTAATAATATTCACAATACAAAATTCCATATATAAAAGTTTAACAGCGACAATTTTAGATGAAAATTAATTATATAATTTGAAAATGAATAAATTTGTTTTGAAAAACTAAAAATTTAATCTAGCACAAGTGTACCAAATGTTATCAATATGTTTGATTGCATAATTCATTTATTATATAATTTATATTCTAATTTCTATTTTGTGATCTTTTGCATTAAAAACTGAACTTTTTATTTATTTATTCTATTCTAATTTCTATTTTGTGATCTTTTGCATTAAACACTGAACTTTTTATTGCTACTTTATTATTCGCATTCAATGAATCACTCGATATATTTGAAAAAAACCACTGATACCAAGTTTTCGTACCATTATTTGATACCCCAATATTATCACTATTTAAATTATTACGAGAATTATTATTTTGCTCTTCATAACCTTTGGTAAGTAACCAAATTCCAGATGCCCCTCGACTTACACCTGAAATGTCATTTGTGTGACTATTCAATGTAGCACGAAATTCATCTTTTACAGATGTATTGTGAAAAGGTTTTTTTTTTTGGTGTAAAAAAATCGTAAGTAAAAAATTTTCATAGTAAAAAATAAACAAAAAATCATGATGAAAACAAACCTGCACAACCTGCACATCGATGAACTTCAAGTGCTTCAGGAATCCAGTTGACCATATAATCTTCTCTAACCGCATATACTATAAAAAAATATTTCAAAAATTGTTTTTTTTTGTTAGGTATAAATCGTATTCAATTGTATATGAAAACACAAATGAAACTATGAAAAACATTTCAATTTGAAAATGATGTATCAATGTTATATAATGAAACATTAATACATTCAAAGTGTAGACCAGAAAACACGCTTTAGCAGTACAATGTATAATGTAGTACGAAAACGAAGTAAAGTAGAGAGAAACACTCAAAAAAAAAAAAAAAAAAAAAATTTAAAATTCATGATGAAACCA
>LT636081.1:0-17298 GCA_900128565.1 Stramenopiles sp. TOSAG23-6 | reverse complement strand
AAAAAAAAAAAAAAATGTTAGGTACGAAATTTCGTATGAAAAAAAAAATTGATTTTTTTTTAAGGCTCAAAAAAAAAAAAATAAAACATATATACATTTTCACGTCTCTCTCGTACGCGTTTATATAATGTAGAATTTTCACTGGATGTAAAATGATTTATTGGCCTTCTTGGGGTAGATGTATAAAGGCCACCTGTAGGGTTAGGGTTAGTCTGTCTCATGTTGTTTCTTATATATATCTTATATATATCTTATATATATTTGATATATCTTATATATATAAAACTTGTAATGTGATCAGCTTGCTTGAGCAACACTAAATACTGTAACAAAAACTAGTTGTACACACGTCCAACAACTACAGTCAAACAGTCAAATAGTCCAAAAAGTTAGAATACTTAGATAATAAAGTAGTAGAAGAGCTTGACAAACCAATTACTCGTGTGCAACTACTGGCAACTACTACACCAACTACAATTACAATAAAGATAAAGACTAAAAAGTAGGCTAAAAAATAGACTAAAAATAGGCTAAAATATAGACTAAAAATAGACTTTAGATATCACAATGGTATTAAGCAATTGATATATGGCCGCAACACAAATCTTGACAAATATGGATAGTTTTTACTATATGATATAATTTGCCCTACACTTGTAAACTTTGTAGTAAATAAAGTAGCTAAATTGGTAACGGAAGAGGAACAAAAATGATAAAAAAAATGCTCGAAAAAAAAAAAAGTAACGAAAATCTCCGAGCCACAAAATACTAATATATTTCGTGTTTTTACTTGAACGTCACTTTATTTATTCCTAACCCTACAAGTTAACCCTGATTTAGATTATATAATCAATCACAATCCTTGATTTCTTGTTGCTGTATGACCACTCACTAAATGACCTAAACCTACAGCATCAAGAAATAATAACAGAAAACCTAAAAAAATTGGAATCATTAACGCAACCATTCCACAAATCATTCTTGGAGAATATTGTTCGGTAATTTCTTGCTTTTTTTTTTCCTTTTCTTCTTGTTTTTTTCGTTTTCTACGTAAAATTCCTTCTTCAGCGCGTATCATATTCTCTCGAAGTCTTTCCATTTCAGCCTTCATTTCAGCTGCATATTGTAGATCTGTTTTTTCTTCTTCTTTGTGTAAACTATTTGCGGCATGTTTAGCCTTTTTTTTCATTGCTGCAGCAGCCTCTTTTTTTTCTTTTATTTTAGTCATCTCGTCAGCTCGAATATAGACACATACTGGTCCTTTACCTTTCTTTGCAAACGCTTTTGCTGCTTTTTGATGCTTTCCGGATAGTGTATGATTGTTCCACTGAGCCTCCGTCTTGAACGATTTCCCTTTACAACACATGCATTTCCAAAGGACCACAGGATTATCCCTTTTTATCCCCTTTTTGTGACGACGCTTCACTCTCTTTAGCGCCATTTTCTATGATTTGAGAATCTACTGGCATGTTTTTACAATGGATTTATCAATGAATTAATCAATGAATGTTTATAAGTATTCTAATTATTATCGGGAATCGAAGACAACAATGTTCAAAAACAACAACAGCGCAACAAACAACGAACCGAAGAAGAAGAAGAGAAGAACTCAAAATGTGACGTCATAACTCAAAATGTGACGTCATAATTAGGTACTGGGAAGGACGGCAAAAGTGGGGCACTAAAAATGTTTTTTGATCAAAAAATGAAAATTTAGAGTTTGCAACTAATAGATATATACATTCACATGATGTGTTTTAATTTACAGCAACTATAATAATAAAGAAGTACATCAACAAGATTTATTTTCTTTTGAAATGCGCAAATGGATGTCCAAAACACGAAATCCGTATTTTATTTTATTTGTACCAATTTTCGTACTTAAGAGTCTTTTCTGTATACGTAAATGCATTATTATGTATAATATTACCACAATTATGAGAAATTATATTTTCCAAGAAGTGAAATAACTTTTGAATGAGAAAAGTTATTGGAAATCCGCTCCGATCAATCCACGTAGAACATCCTGAACTAAAAACACGAAAAGGAGGCAGTTTGAAAAATCCAAAATTCCGGCTTGCATCCGTCCGCCCACGTTATTTTGCCGTCCTTCCCAGTACTATATACTACAAACAAAACTTAATACGACAATACTCTCTATATTTATTGGTAGTACATGCTATATATACTATTGAATATATTTTACATATAATACACGGAACAAAGTAGAGTAAGTAACGATGGTCAAAAAGAATCAAAAGTGTAAACGGCTAGCTGCTCGAGCTCATGCGACGTATATAGTGAATCAGGAAAGGTTTAAAGATAAGTGTGAAATACGAACAACCGAAAGAGTCAAGCTTCACCATGAAGATGCACTCAAGCTATTTGATGCCATCGATAAGAATAGAACTTGTATGTTTGGGATATCCAAACTTATAAATATTGATGTGAATGCAAAGTATTCGTTCCCCCGTCGTTCATCTAGTTGTCATTTGGAAACAACTAACCCTAACCCTAGTTGTCATTTGGAAACAACTGATTATATTCCTTCAACAAATACGAAACATATGTCAGTACAAAGCGACAGGACGACGCAAACACTTTTAGAGTACGCCATCTATAGACAAAAATACGAAATAGCCGCACACTTACTACGTAGTGGAGCACAGTGCCTTTTATTTGACACAAATGTTCCCAATGTGTTGAAAAAACAGAAAATATTTTGGTCCTTACCAATGCCAACACGCCTTTGGTTACTCAAAAAAGTATGGGGCATGAAAATGTTATCAAGGACTACGGATCAAACAAATACAAACCATATCAGTACTTGTGAATATTGCAAAAGATTAAAACCAAATTCAACGATAATTATATGGGATGATGAAGCATGTACGTTTTCATTTTTTTTTTTCATTTTTTTTCGTACGTAATTTTGTACCTAACGATTTTCATTTTTTTTTTTCATTTTTTTTTCGTACGTAATTTTGTACCTAACTATTTTCATTTTTTTTTCATTTTTTTTTCATTTTTTTTTTCATTTTTTTTTCGTACGTAATTTTGTACCTAACGATTTTTACTACAATTTAAAAAAAAAAATTCANAGTACATGTAATCATACGATAAACAAACTGAGTCATATTATAGAGACAACATTAATTGAGTTTGAAACAATTAGTTTTTCTGAATTTAGAGATTTATTAAGTACAAATTTTGGTATAGAATGGAAACAAGTTTTATGTGTCACGAAATATCTTGATGTTATAGATCTTCTTCTTGATAATAGAACTATATGCATACAATATAGAGATTATAAACAATATAAACCACCATGTCAAACACCAGATGATACTAATACTTATGATGATACTAATAATAATAACAATAATAACAATAATAACAATAATAACAATAACAATAATAACAATAATAATAATAACAATAACAATAATAACAAAAAAAACAATACTAACAATAATAACAATAACAATAACAATAACCATAACAATAACAATAACCATAACAATAACAATAACAATAATAACAATAATAACAAAAAAAACAAAAAAAACAATAATAACAAAAAAAACAAAAAAAACAATAATAACAAAAAAAACAATAATATTCCATACATAATTTTGAATCCAAATCGACCTAAATCATTTGGAAAAGATAAAAAACAGAAAAATGTTTCAATTTCAAAAAAAAAATGTAGACATCAAATTTGTCTTTCTTGTGTATGGACACATATATGTATGTTTTATATGAATTTCTAATTTAATTTTTTTTGAAATTTTTTTTTTTATAAAAATTTCGTACCTAACAATTTTTTTTTTTTTTTTTACGGAAAAAAAAAATTTTGAAATATTTTTTCACATTATATGTAATACTGTACAATATGAACCAATACAATGTCCAATTTGTTATAAAAATGAACAAAATGATGAAACAAAAACAAATATAGAAATTAAAACCATAATTAAACAATTTTTGAATGATCAATGTTTGAATAATGAATGTATGAACCCTAATGAAACAAAAACAAATATAGAAATTGAAACTATAACTGAGCAATGTATGAATGAAAATAAAAATCAATGTTGTAACCCTAACCCTAATGAAAATAAAACCATCACTCCTATATATAAAGCTTGTAATGATTTTTATACTATAACAAATCTACAAAAAAGGATTTCATCCACTGTTTTATATTCATTATTACGACAATCTGAGACTGAAATCGATGGGACAATAAAAATAATGAATACAACAGAAACAAAATTAAAATGGGAACAATGTGAGCAACAATTCCTATATATCCAAAATAGCCCTAACCCTAAAAATAATAAAAATTCTAAAAATAATAAAAATACAATCGCAAAAAAAAAAAAAAAAAAACGAAAAATGAAAGTTTTACCAAGGTCATATTTTGAATATTATTCGTATTATGTTGGAGATACGAAATCAAAACGAAATTCTAATTTATTACAAGCTGCTGCTGAAGGCAATGTAGTTCAACTCTGTTCACTTTGGTCAGCTGGTGTAAATATTGATGTATGTAACCCTAACCCTAAACTAATTTGTTCAAAATTTTTTTTTACGAAAAAAAAAAAAAATGATTAAATTTTGTAAAAAAATCTAAAAAAAAAAAAAATCTAAAAAAAAAAAAAAAATTGAAATATTTTCACAAAATTTATGTTGTCAATGAGTATGGTCAAAATGCACTTTTTATAGCAAGTTGGCATAGTCATACTATTTTTGTTGCGTTTTTGATTTTTTTTTCAAAAGGACAAATCAATATGAATACACAACATGGTGGATTATCACCATTATTATGTACAAAATTTTGTAAGAAAAAAGAAATTTTTCAAATGTTGAAACAAAAAAATCAAAAAAATCAAAAAAATCAAAAAAATCAAAAAAATCAAAATGTAATGAACAATCATCCTTCACTCAAACCACTAACCTTCCTACATTACGAACACAGTTTTAATAATACAGAACATGAACATCAATCATCCTATAGAATACTTATACCAACATCGAGTACTCATCCTGGGGCAGGCACTTGTTTGTTTTCATTATTTCATTTAAAAAAAAAAAGAAAAATTCTGATTTTTTTTTTTTTTTTTTTTTTTTTTTTTTTTTTGGAAAAAAATTTTGAAATATTTTTCCAAAATACATTCTATCAAGCGAAAGTGATTCAGAATCTCAAAGCACTAGTGAANAATCAATATTAAATTCATTACTGCAATCTCAATTTGATAATAATAATGATGACACATTTTATGCTTGTATTGAAGCTTCTGAAGTGCATTTAACAGAAGAGGCGTATTAAAAAATAAAAAATAAAAAATAATAAAAAATTTGAAAATTTGAAAATTTTATATAAAAAAAAAATTTAAAAATTTTATAAAAAAAAAAATTTGAAAAATTTTATACCGGGTATCTACAAACATTTGAAAATTGTTATAAAAAAGTTAACCCTAACCCTATCCCTTAGAACATTTCTCCACGTAATAAAATTTTAGGAGTACTTTTTGTAGTAAGTCCAGCATGAGGGCAAATATGTGGCATCAATAATAAACGACCACGAACCAATTGTGTAGAAAATATTTGAAAAAAATTAAAAAATTCGTTAGGTACAAAATTTCGTATGAAAAAAAAAATTCAATTTTTTTTTTGTTAGGTACAAAATTTCGTATGAAAAAAAAAAAAAAAAAAGNACATATGACAACCTCTATCAGCAGTGACAACTGGTGTTACATAGGAGACTTCCTTATCCAAATATTTGCGAGCATTTTGAATCATTTCTGTTGTTACTTGTTCTACATGTGTATTGGATGACGTCACTCGATTTGATCCACGACAGGTTTGTGTTTTTTGGTGTTTTGAATGAACTATAGAAGAAGATGAAGTTGACATTAATGACGTTTTTGAATGTGTTTGTTTTGTTGAACTTTCGTTTTGTACATTTCGTACATTTTGTCTGGGTCCAGTAGTCGAATTCTCCGATACATCAATATTCGATTTCATTTTCAACATTTTCGTATCATTGTCCTCATTCCGCAAATGTACTGGAACGAAACTGTTTTTGTCTTTTGTTGAATTCATGTCGTTAGGGTTGATACATTCTGTTTCTTTTTTATGTAAAAGTACATTTTTTGATATATTTTTCTTTTTCAGTACTTTTTTTGAGATATCTTTATCCTTTTGATTCTTTTTTATTTTTGATTTATTACTTTTATTGCTTTTGGTTTTATTTTGTTTTAGATGTTTAGTATGTTTAGATTTACTCATCACTAACCGAGCCTTTTTCATTGAATACTTTGGTTTATAATGTGCGGAAACGCAACGAGTTCCTGCTTCGTAACCACCAAGCAATGAACATACATAGTTTTCTTTATTTATGTTTTCATCAGAAAAACGAAATTGAGAACGTGACGTTAAGGAGTGACCTTCACCTAAGTGGTCCGCCACAAGAATAGGATTTATTTCTTCACAGTCCACTGGATAAATTGTATGTTATATGCACAATGTAGGTCAGATAAATGAGAAATCGTATTTATAAAAGTAGAGGAATGCACACAGTACAACACAACACACAAACCACAAGTGAAAATGAAAAAAAAATCTAAAAAAAAACAAACAAACAACAAACAAACAAACAAAAAAAAGATGTACTGCACTGTGCTGTACTGGTGATGCATTGTGCTGTATTTGTGTTATTGGATAGCATGAAACGTACCTGAATTTTTTTACCTAGCTGCTGATTATTAAAACCTTCCCGGGCATACCAATTGGACCAAAGGTAATGAGCATCGTCTATTTGGTTTGTATTGGAAGCTTCACTAGCTATATCTCTAAACAGACTACTGACGAGATCATCGTGGGNAAAAAAANGNTTTTNCNTTCAGAGTTGTTTCTACCAAACAGTCCACTGCGCCTTGAAAAGCTTCACACGATAGATCTACTGCCATTGACAGGAATGTCTAATCGCAAATGGAGCAATCAAGAGGAAACAAACGATAAATAATGCACACAATGCGCTTATACTGAAGGAGCAGGTAATATGTTGGTGTGAAAACAAACACACACAGTGACTGAAAAACAAAGTCAGACAAAAACAGAATCAATACGCGCGCGCAAAAGATTTTGACACGTGGCTTTTTCGTTTTTGATACCCGGTACTGTAGTATTTCGTGGGTGTTTGTAACACGAAATAAGAAGTTTACGGATTTTCGTCTCTTTCATTTTTCTTGAATTTTTCTTTTCTGTGTTTTTTTTGAATTTTTTGAAAAAAGAAGAGCCCATTTGCCCATGTGTGTATTCATGTATATATGAAAACAACATTAACATTGACTACAATAAATAAATACACTAGCATTCAAACAATGAAAGCTTCATTGATTTTCATGTTTGTATTCCTCATTGTTGATGCCAATACAAAGGAAGAAATCAAGGAACCAGGAAGTAAAGAGTTTGCTGAAGAAACGTCAAAGAAAGTAAATTCTGTAATTAAAATGGACAACGTTTTGTTTGAAGAGTTACAAACATTTATTAGAACAAATCAGACAGTTTCTAAAAACGACACACTCATTGCAAAGAGACATGCGGAACGATCAATCATCAATACGGCAAAAAATCTGAATGATAAAATAACCTTAGATACGGATAATGCTACAAGAGATTTGAAAGTTTTTCTTTTTAGAAGTGTTAAATCTTTGCTCCAAAGTGACGTGAACATTCAACAGGAAAAGGCTAATTTTGCAAATCTAACTGATCATGAACTTACTTTAGCAAAAGCAAAGATAAATTTAGAGTTGGAACGGTCTAAATTGGTATGTTCACATCAACAATGTCATTGTTTTTTTTCAATGTTTTTTCACAATGTCGTTTTTTTTTTGTTTTTTTGTTTTTTTGTATGAGTTTTTTGAAATTTTCCATAATAATAACGTGTTTTTCAAATTACTTACATATTGTTTCACGATATTTGACACGGCAAAAAACACAAAAGAAATTGTTGAAAGTTATTACAAAATTGTACAGAAATCCTTAAGAGAACGAACCAAAATCATTCATAATTTTCTAATGCCTCAAATTGAAGAAAATACAAAGTACGTTTTTTTTTGTTGGTTATGTAGGGTTAGGGTTTTTCATAGATTTTTTTTTGTTGGTTCTATAGTTTTTCATAGTCCATTTTGTACCTAACAAAATATTTTGAATTGTAGAATTTTACAATTGTAAAAAAACAACCTGTTTTTTTTTTTAATATAATTTTTTTTTTTTTTTTTTACGAAATTTTTTACCTAAAAAAAAAAAAAAAAAAAAAAAAATATATTATCCTACAATGTATAAAAGTAACAAAAATTATTCATCANTCAANTCGAGNAAAAAAAAAAAAAGCGTAAAAAAGAACACGAAAAATCAAAAATATATCAAGAGCTCCAAAAAAAAAAAAAAGAAAGATTTAATGCAGAACTCAGAAAAGTGTTGGCTACATCTATACAAATAGATGTACGTTTCTTTTTTGTATACAATTTTGTACCTAACGATTTTTTTTTACTAAAAAAAAAAAAAAAAAAAAAAAAAAAAATTTTTAAAAAAAATTCCCGCCCCAAAAAATTTTTTTTTTTTTTTTTTTTTTTTTTTAAAAAAAAAAAAAAAAAAAAAAAAAAATTTTTTGGGGCGGGAATTTTTTTTAAAAATTTTTTTTTTTTTTTTTTTTTTTTTTTTTAGTAAAAAAAAATCGTTAGGTACAAAATTGTATACAAAAAAGAAACGTACATCTATTTGTATAGATGTAGCCAACACTTTTCTGAGTTCTGCATTAAATCTTTCTTTTTTTTTTTTTTGGAGCTCTTGATATATTTTTGATTTTTCGTGTTCTTTTTTACGCTTTTTTTTTTTTTTCCTCGATTTGATGATGAATAATTTTTGTTACTTTTATACATTGTAGGATAATATATTTTTTTTTTTTTTTTTTTTTTTTTAGGTAAAAAATTTCGTAAAAAAAAAAAAAAAAAATTATATTAAAAAAAAAAACAGGTTGTTTTTTTACAATTGTAAAATTCTACAATTCAAAATATTTTGTTAGGTACAAAATGGACTATGAAAAACTATAGAACCAACAAAAAAAAATCTATGAAAAACCCTAACCCTACATAACCAACAAAAAAAAACGTACTTTGTATTTTCTTCAATTTGAGGCATTAGAAAATTATGAATGATTTTGGTTCGTTCTCTTAAGGATTTCTGTACAATTTTGTAATAACTTTCAACAATTTCTTTTGTGTTTTTTGCCGTGTCAAATATCGTGAAACAATATGTAAGTAATTTGAAAAACACGTTATTATTATGGAAAATTTCAAAAAACTCATACAAAAAAACAAAAAAACAAAAAAAAAACGACATTGTGAAAAAACATTGAAAAAAAACAATGACATTGTTGATGTGAACATACCAATTTAGACCGTTCCAACTCTAAATTTATCTTTGCTTTTGCTAAAGTAAGTTCATGATCAGTTAGATTTGCAAAATTAGCCTTTTCCTGTTGAATGTTCACGTCACTTTGGAGCAAAGATTTAACACTTCTAAAAAGAAAAACTTTCAAATCTCTTGTAGCATTATCCGTATCTAAGGTTATTTTATCATTCAGATTTTTTGCCGTATTGATGATTGATCGTTCCGCATGTCTCTTTGCAATGAGTGTGTCGTTTTTAGAAACTGTCTGATTTGTTCTAATAAATGTTTGTAACTCTTCAAACAAAACGTTGTCCATTTTAATTACAGAATTTACTTTCTTTGACGTTTCTTCAGCAAACTCTTTACTTCCTGGTTCCTTGATTTCTTCCTTTGTATTGGCATCAACAATGAGGAATACAAACATGAAAATCAATGAAGCTTTCATTGTTTGAATGCTAGTGTATTTATTTATTGTAGTCAATGTTAATGTTGTTTTCATATATACATGAATACACACATGGGCAAATGGGCTCTTCTTTTTTCAAAAAATTCAAAAAAAACACAGAAAAGAAAAATTCAAGAAAAATGAAAGAGACGAAAATCCGTAAACTTCTTATTTCGTGTTACAAACACCCACGAAATACTACAGTACCGGGTATCAAAAACGAAAAAGCCACGTGTCAAAATCTTTTGCGCGCGCGTATTGATTCTGTTTTTGTCTGACTTTGTTTTTCAGTCACTGTGTGTGTTTGTTTTCACACCAACATATTACCTGCTCCTTCAGTATAAGCGCATTGTGTGCATTATTTATCGTTTGTTTCCTCTTGATTGCTCCATTTGCGATTAGACATTCCTGTCAATGGCAGTAGATCTATCGTGTGAAGCTTTTCAAGGCGCAGTGGACTGTTTGGTAGAAACAACTCTGAANGNAAAANCNTTTTTTTNCCCACGATGATCTCGTCAGTAGTCTGTTTAGAGATATAGCTAGTGAAGCTTCCAATACAAACCAAATAGACGATGCTCATTACCTTTGGTCCAATTGGTATGCCCGGGAAGGTTTTAATAATCAGCAGCTAGGTAAAAAAATTCAGGTACGTTTCATGCTATCCAATAACACAAATACAGCACAATGCATCACCAGTACAGCACAGTGCAGTACATCTTTTTTTTGTTTGTTTGTTTGTTGTTTGTTTGTTTTTTTTTAGATTTTTTTTTCATTTTCACTTGTGGTTTGTGTGTTGTGTTGTACTGTGTGCATTCCTCTACTTTTATAAATACGATTTCTCATTTATCTGACCTACATTGTGCATATAACATACAATTTATCCAGTGGACTGTGAAGAAATAAATCCTATTCTTGTGGCGGACCACTTAGGTGAAGGTCACTCCTTAACGTCACGTTCTCAATTTCGTTTTTCTGATGAAAACATAAATAAAGAAAACTATGTATGTTCATTGCTTGGTGGTTACGAAGCAGGAACTCGTTGCGTTTCCGCACATTATAAACCAAAGTATTCAATGAAAAAGGCTCGGTTAGTGATGAGTAAATCTAAACATACTAAACATCTAAAACAAAATAAAACCAAAAGCAATAAAAGTAATAAATCAAAAATAAAAAAGAATCAAAAGGATAAAGATATCTCAAAAAAAGTACTGAAAAAGAAAAATATATCAAAAAATGTACTTTTACATAAAAAAGAAACAGAATGTATCAACCCTAACGACATGAATTCAACAAAAGACAAAAACAGTTTCGTTCCAGTACATTTGCGGAATGAGGACAATGATACGAAAATGTTGAAAATGAAATCGAATATTGATGTATCGGAGAATTCGACTACTGGACCCAGACAAAATGTACGAAATGTACAAAACGAAAGTTCAACAAAACAAACACATTCAAAAACGTCATTAATGTCAACTTCATCTTCTTCTATAGTTCATTCAAAACACCAAAAAACACAAACCTGTCGTGGATCAAATCGAGTGACGTCATCCAATACACATGTAGAACAAGTAACAACAGAAATGATTCAAAATGCTCGCAAATATTTGGATAAGGAAGTCTCCTATGTAACACCAGTTGTCACTGCTGATAGAGGTTGTCATATGTNCTTTTTTTTTTTTTTTTTTCATACGAAATTTTGTACCTAACAAAAAAAAAATTGAATTTTTTTTTTCATACGAAATTTTGTACCTAACGAATTTTTTAATTTTTTTCAAATATTTTCTACACAATTGGTTCGTGGTCGTTTATTATTGATGCCACATATTTGCCCTCATGCTGGACTTACTACAAAAAGTACTCCTAAAATTTTATTACGTGGAGAAATGTTCTAAGGGATAGGGTTAGGGTTAACTTTTTTATAACAATTTTCAAATGTTTGTAGATACCCGGTATAAAATTTTTCAAATTTTTTTTTTTATAAAATTTTTAAATTTTTTTTTTATATAAAATTTTCAAATTTTCAAATTTTTTATTATTTTTTATTTTTTATTTTTTAATACGCCTCTTCTGTTAAATGCACTTCAGAAGCTTCAATACAAGCATAAAATGTGTCATCATTATTATTATCAAATTGAGATTGCAGTAATGAATTTAATATTGATTNTTCACTAGTGCTTTGAGATTCTGAATCACTTTCGCTTGATAGAATGTATTTTGGAAAAATATTTCAAAATTTTTTTCCAAAAAAAAAAAAAAAAAAAAAAAAAAAAAAAAAATCAGAATTTTTCTTTTTTTTTTTAAATGAAATAATGAAAACAAACAAGTGCCTGCCCCAGGATGAGTACTCGATGTTGGTATAAGTATTCTATAGGATGATTGATGTTCATGTTCTGTATTATTAAAACTGTGTTCGTAATGTAGGAAGGTTAGTGGTTTGAGTGAAGGATGATTGTTCATTACATTTTGATTTTTTTGATTTTTTTGATTTTTTTGATTTTTTTGATTTTTTTGTTTCAACATTTGAAAAATTTCTTTTTTCTTACAAAATTTTGTACATAATAATGGTGATAATCCACCATGTTGTGTATTCATATTGATTTGTCCTTTTGAAAAAAAAATCAAAAACGCAACAAAAATAGTATGACTATGCCAACTTGCTATAAAAAGTGCATTTTGACCATACTCATTGACAACATAAATTTTGTGAAAATATTTCAATTTTTTTTTTTTTTTTAGATTTTTTTTTTTTTTAGATTTTTTTACAAAATTTAATCATTTTTTTTTTTTTTCGTAAAAAAAAATTTTGAACAAATTAGTTTAGGGTTAGGGTTACATACATCAATATTTACACCAGCTGACCAAAGTGAACAGAGTTGAACTACATTGCCTTCAGCAGCAGCTTGTAATAAATTAGAATTTCGTTTTGATTTCGTATCTCCAACATAATACGAATAATATTCAAAATATGACCTTGGTAAAACTTTCATTTTTCGTTTTTTTTTTTTTTTTTTTGCGATTGTATTTTTATTATTTTTAGAATTTTTATTATTTTTAGGGTTAGGGCTATTTTGGATATATAGGAATTGTTGCTCACATTGTTCCCATTTTAATTTTGTTTCTGTTGTATTCATTATTTTTATTGTCCCATCGATTTCAGTCTCAGATTGTCGTAATAATGAATATAAAACAGTGGATGAAATCCTTTTTTGTAGATTTGTTATAGTATAAAAATCATTACAAGCTTTATATATAGGAGTGATGGTTTTATTTTCATTAGGGTTAGGGTTACAACATTGATTTTTATTTTCATTCATACATTGCTCAGTTATAGTTTCAATTTCTATATTTGTTTTTGTTTCATTAGGGTTCATACATTCATTATTCAAACATTGATCATTCAAAAATTGTTTAATTATGGTTTTAATTTCTATATTTGTTTTTGTTTCATCATTTTGTTCATTTTTATAACAAATTGGACATTGTATTGGTTCATATTGTACAGTATTACATATAATGTGAAAAAATATTTCAAAATTTTTTTTTTCCGTAAAAAAAAAAAAAAAAATTGTTAGGTACGAAATTTTTATAAAAAAAAAAATTTCAAAAAAAATTAAATTAGAAATTCATATAAAACATACATATATGTGTCCATACACAAGAAAGACAAATTTGATGTCTACATTTTTTTTTTGAAATTGAAACATTTTTCTGTTTTTTATCTTTTCCAAATGATTTAGGTCGATTTGGATTCAAAATTATGTATGGAATATTATTGTTTTTTTTGTTATTATTGTTTTTTTTGTTTTTTTTGTTATTATTGTTTTTTTTGTTTTTTTTGTTATTATTGTTATTATTGTTATTGTTATTGTTATGGTTATTGTTATTGTTATGGTTATTGTTATTGTTATTGTTATTATTGTTAGTATTGTTTTTTTTGTTATTATTGTTATTGTTATTATTATTATTGTTATTATTGTTATTGTTATTATTGTTATTATTGTTATTATTGTTATTATTATTAGTATCATCATAAGTATTAGTATCATCTGGTGTTTGACATGGTGGTTTATATTGTTTATAATCTCTATATTGTATGCATATAGTTCTATTATCAAGAAGAAGATCTATAACATCAAGATATTTCGTGACACATAAAACTTGTTTCCATTCTATACCAAAATTTGTACTTAATAAATCTCTAAATTCAGAAAAACTAATTGTTTCAAACTCAATTAATGTTGTCTCTATAATATGACTCAGTTTGTTTATCGTATGATTACATGTACTNTGAATTTTTTTTTTTAAATTGTAGTAAAAATCGTTAGGTACAAAATTACGTACGAAAAAAAAATGAAAAAAAAAATGAAAAAAAAATGAAAAAAAAATGAAAATAGTTAGGTACAAAATTACGTACGAAAAAAAAATGAAAAAAAAAAATGAAAATCGTTAGGTACAAAATTACGTACGAAAAAAAATGAAAAAAAAAAATGAAAACGTACATGCTTCATCATCCCATATAATTATCGTTGAATTTGGTTTTAATCTTTTGCAATATTCACAAGTACTGATATGGTTTGTATTTGTTTGATCCGTAGTCCTTGATAACATTTTCATGCCCCATACTTTTTTGAGTAACCAAAGGCGTGTTGGCATTGGTAAGGACCAAAATATTTTCTGTTTTTTCAACACATTGGGAACATTTGTGTCAAATAAAAGGCACTGTGCTCCACTACGTAGTAAGTGTGCGGCTATTTCGTATTTTTGTCTATAGATGGCGTACTCTAAAAGTGTTTGCGTCGTCCTGTCGCTTTGTACTGACATATGTTTCGTATTTGTTGAAGGAATATAATCAGTTGTTTCCAAATGACAACTAGGGTTAGGGTTAGTTGTTTCCAAATGACAACTAGATGAACGACGGGGGAACGAATACTTTGCATTCACATCAATATTTATAAGTTTGGATATCCCAAACATACAAGTTCTATTCTTATCGATGGCATCAAATAGCTTGAGTGCATCTTCATGGTGAAGCTTGACTCTTTCGGTTGTTCGTATTTCACACTTATCTTTAAACCTTTCCTGATTCACTATATACGTCGCATGAGCTCGAGCAGCTAGCCGTTTACACTTTTGATTCTTTTTGACCATCGTTACTTACTCTACTTTGTTCCGTGTATTATATGTAAAATATATTCAATAGTATATATAGCATGTACTACCAATAAATATAGAGAGTATTGTCGTATTAAGTTTTGTTTGTAGTATATAGTACTGGGAAGGACGGCAAAATAACGTGGGCGGACGGATGCAAGCCGGAATTTTGGATTTTTCAAACTGCCTCCTTTTCGTGTTTTTAGTTCAGGATGTTCTACGTGGATTGATCGGAGCGGATTTCCAATAACTTTTCTCATTCAAAAGTTATTTCACTTCTTGGAAAATATAATTTCTCATAATTGTGGTAATATTATACATAATAATGCATTTACGTATACAGAAAAGACTCTTAAGTACGAAAATTGGTACAAATAAAATAAAATACGGATTTCGTGTTTTGGACATCCATTTGCGCATTTCAAAAGAAAATAAATCTTGTTGATGTACTTCTTTATTATTATAGTTGCTGTAAATTAAAACACATCATGTGAATGTATATATCTATTAGTTGCAAACTCTAAATTTTCATTTTTTGATCAAAAAACATTTTTAGTGCCCCACTTTTGCCGTCCTTCCCAGTACCTAATTATGACGTCACATTTTGAGTTATGACGTCACATTTTGAGTTCTTCTCTTCTTCTTCTTCGGTTCGTTGTTTGTTGCGCTGTTGTTGTTTTTGAACATTGTTGTCTTCGATTCCCGATAATAATTAGAATACTTATAAACATTCATTGATTAATTCATTGATAAATCCATTGTAAAAACATGCCAGTAGATTCTCAAATCATAGAAAATGGCGCTAAAGAGAGTGAAGCGTCGTCACAAAAAGGGGATAAAAAGGGATAATCCTGTGGTCCTTTGGAAATGCATGTGTTGTAAAGGGAAATCGTTCAAGACGGAGGCTCAGTGGAACAATCATACACTATCCGGAAAGCATCAAAAAGCAGCAAAAGCGTTTGCAAAGAAAGGTAAAGGACCAGTATGTGTCTATATTCGAGCTGACGAGATGACTAAAATAAAAGAAAAAAAAGAGGCTGCTGCAGCAATGAAAAAAAAGGCTAAACATGCCGCAAATAGTTTACACAAAGAAGAAGAAAAAACAGATCTACAATATGCAGCTGAAATGAAGGCTGAAATGGAAAGACTTCGAGAGAATATGATACGCGCTGAAGAAGGAATTTTACGTAGAAAACGAAAAAAACAAGAAGAAAAGGAAAAAAAAAAGCAAGAAATTACCGAACAATATTCTCCAAGAATGATTTGTGGAATGGTTGCGTTAATGATTCCAATTTTTTTAGGTTTTCTGTTATTATTTCTTGATGCTGTAGGTTTAGGTCATTTAGTGAGTGGTCATACAGCAACAAGAAATCAAGGATTGTGATTGATTATATAATCTAAATCAGGGTTAACTTGTAGGGTTAGGAATAAATAAAGTGACGTTCAAGTAAAAACACGAAATATATTAGTATTTTGTGGCTCGGAGATTTTCGTTACTTTTTTTTTTTTCGAGCATTTTTTTTATCATTTTTGTTCCTCTTCCGTTACCAATTTAGCTACTTTATTTACTACAAAGTTTACAAGTGTAGGGCAAATTATATCATATAGTAAAAACTATCCATATTTGTCAAGATTTGTGTTGCGGCCATATATCAATTGCTTAATACCATTGTGATATCTAAAGTCTATTTTTAGTCTATATTTTAGCCTATTTTTAGTCTATTTTTTAGCCTACTTTTTAGTCTTTATCTTTATTGTAATTGTAGTTGGTGTAGTAGTTGCCAGTAGTTGCACACGAGTAATTGGTTTGTCAAGCTCTTCTACTACTTTATTATCTAAGTATTCTAACTTTTTGGACTATTTGACTGTTTGACTGTAGTTGTTGGACGTGTGTACAACTAGTTTTTGTTACAGTATTTAGTGTTGCTCAAGCAAGCTGATCACATTACAAGTTTTATATATATAAGATATATCAAATATATATAAGATATATATAAGATATATATAAGAAACAACATGAGACAGACTAACCCTAACCCTACAGGTGGCCTTTATACATCTACCCCAAGAAGGCCAATAAATCATTTTACATCCAGTGAAAATTCTACATTATATAAACGCGTACGAGAGAGACGTGAAAATGTATATATGTTTTATTTTTTTTTTTTTGAGCCTTAAAAAAAAATCAATTTTTTTTTTCATACGAAATTTCGTACCTAACATTTTTTTTTTTTTTT